>CM002481.1:127215-153103 GCA_000325765.3 Leersia perrieri
GGGCCCGGTTGCTGGGGAGACGCAACGGCGAGGCGGCGACGACAGCGGTGTCAGGCGACGGCAGGTTGCGGTCAGGGGGGAAGAAGACGACGAGTGCGCGGCGCGGTCGCGTGAGGGCGGTCGCTCGATCTGGTTGCACGTGGGTCCCACCTGTCAGCGGATGGCTACCTTGTGGGCGCGCACACGCGTAGCGTGCGAGCGGTGAGCGCGGGTGGGAAGTGCGAGGTGGACCGTGGGCCGCGGCGGCGACTCTTGGCCGCTTCATCCGGTTGTGAGGGAGGAAGGGAAAAAGGGAGGAGCGGCCCGGGAGAGGAGGGAAAGGGGAATACCGGCCCAAAGGAGAAGAAAAGATTTA
Source organism: Leersia perrieri (assembly GCA_000325765.3). Lineage (NCBI taxonomy): Eukaryota > Viridiplantae > Streptophyta > Magnoliopsida > Poales > Poaceae > Leersia > Leersia perrieri. The sequence continues at coordinate 127,571 of CM002481.1, forward strand.
ACAATTTTAGGGAATGGATTTTTGGTATGGTCAAGAGATAAAAATAAACTTGTTTTGGCCTAGGAATTTGAGAAGTATTTTCAAGGAGGCCAAAGAGAGGATTGTAGGCACTTTAGGATATAGATTTATTTAGTCTTAATTTAATTTTTAGGAAAATAATTTTATTCGACAACACCAATTAAAGAACTAAACTTCGCAAACGATTTTCTTTTAATTTTTAGGAAAATAGTTTAAAGAAAAAGAATAAAATCTAGGCTTTACAAACCTACCCCCCTTAGAAGAATCTCGTCCCGAGATTCCGTGGTTACGCGAACAGCCCTGGATATTTTTGCCCTCAACTGGTCTTCTGGTTCCCAAGTAGCTTCATCTTCGGTGTGGTTACTCCACTGAACCTTGTAAAACTTTATCACCTTCCTTCTGGTACGTCTTTCCTTCTCGTCGAGAATTTGTACGGGTTCCTCTTGATAGGTTAAGTCCTTCCGGACATTGATGATTTCCAACGGGACTTGCTCTTCGGGTATTTGTAGGCACTTCTTGAGTTGAGACACATGAAAAACATTGTGAACGTCGGACAACTCCTCTGGCAATCTTAACTGATAAGTGACTTCTCCACGACGAGCCGTGATGGGGTACGGGCCGATGTATCGAGGTGCGAGCTTTCCGGCTAAGCCAAACCTCTTGGTCCCGCGGAGAGGGGACACGCGAAGGTATACGTGGTCTCCCTTCCGAAATGTCAGGTCTCGTCTTCTCTGGTCAGCATAGTTCTTTTGTCGAGATTGGGCTATCCGTAGTCGTTCCTTGATTACCTTTACTTGGTCTTCTGCCGCTTTTAAGATGTCGGGTCCGAACACTAACTTTTCTCCCACATCGGTCCAGCATAACGGGGTACGACATTTCCAACCGTACAATGCCTCGTTAGGTGCCATCTTTATGCTGGCTTGATAACTGTTGTTGTAGGAGAACTCGGTGTAGGGTAAACACAAGTCCCAAGTTCCGGCAAAGTCTATTGCACAGGCTCTCAGCATATCTTCGAGTATTTGATTGACTCGCTCCGTTTGTCCATCTGTTTGAGGATGATAGGTTGTACTAAAGTTGAGATTGGTGCCCATGGCTTCATGTAGTTTTTGCCAAAATCGGGAAGTGAATTGGGTTCCGCGATCAAATACTATCTTCTTAGGTGAGCCGTGCCGACATACAATTTGGGTCATGTAAAGCTCGGCCAATCTTTTTCCGGAATAAGTAGTCTTTACTGGTATGAAGTGAGCCACTTTAGTCAAGCGGTCTACTACCACCCAGATGGAATCATATCCGACGGCGGTTCGGGGTAGTCCCGTGATGAAGTCCATGCCTATCTCTTCCCATTTCCATTCAGGAATTTTCAAGGGTTGTAACAGCCCTGCAGGTCGTTGATGTTCTGCCTTAACACGCTGGCATATGTCGCACAAGGCCACATATTCGGCTATATCTCTCTTCATCCCAGCCCACCAGTAGTGGCTCTTTATGTCTTGGTACATCTTGGTACTTCCGGGATGAATGGAGTAGGCGGATTCGTGAGCTTCTTTGAGTATGAGTTCTCTTATTTCCTTCGATCGAGGTACGCAAATACGTTTGCCGAACCATACTGTTCCCTGGTCATCAAAGGTGTAGTCTCCGGGATTCCCAGAGGTAACATTCTTCTTAATCCGTTGAATGTCCTTGTCCGCAGCTTGGGGTTCGCGTATCTGAGCTTCCAAGGTGGGTTGTAGCACCAATGCGGCTAGCGTTCCATGCGGTACCACGCTTAGACTTAGTTTCTCCAACTCCCTACACAGTGGTGGTTGCGGTGAGGACCCTGCGAGATAGTTGCAGTGGACCTTTTGGCTTAGAGCATCCGTGACTACATTCGCCTTTCTAGGGTGATAATGTATTCCTACGTCGTAGTCTTTAATTAACTCTAGCCATCTTCTTTGCCTGAGGTTGAGTTATGTCTGTGTAAATATATACTTGAGGGTTTTGTGGTCAGTATAAATCTCACACCGATTACCGTCAAGTAGTGACGCCATATCTTTAGAGCATGTACTACTGCGGCCAATTCCAAATCATGGGTAGGGTAGTTCTGCTCATGCGGTCGTAGTTGCCGGGACGCGTAGGCGACGACCTTACCATCTTGCATCAGCACACATCCGAGCCCTTGTCGCGAGGTGTCGCAGTAGACCACGAAGTCCTTGCGGATATCAGGAAGGGTCAAAACTGGTGCAGTGGTTAGACGCCTTAGGAGTTCCTGAAAACTTTGTTCGCAAGCTTCCGTCCATATAAACTTCTTGTCCTTCTTTAGTAATTCGGTCATGGGTTTAGCTATCTTGGAGAATCCTTCGATTAATCGTCAATAATATCCATCTAATCCGAGGAAACCTCTGACTTCGTTGATCGTCTTGGGAGTCTTCCAATCCAGCACTTTGTCAATGTTACTGGGATCGACTTCCACGCCATTGGCAGTGATAACGTGTCCTAGAAAAGCCACGCGATCTAACCAAAACTCACACTTGGAGTACTTGGCGTACAAGTGATGCTCCCTGAGTTTATCCAGCACCATACGCAGGTGTTGTTCGTGGGTCTGGGTGTCCGTAGAGTAGATGAGGATGTCGTCAATGAACACAACCACAAACTTATCGAGATACTCCATGAACACACTATTCATGAGACTCATGAAAAAGGCGGGGGCATTTGTTAAACCAAAGGACATTACCGTGTACTCATACAACCCATAATGGGTAGAGAATGCAGTCTTCGGGATGTCTTCCTCTCTGATCTTAAGTTGATGGTATCCTGACCTTAGATCGATCTTGGAGAAAACTGAGGCGCCTTTCAGCTGATCGAAAAGATCGTCAATCCGTGGTAGAGGGTATTTGTTCTTAATAGTTACTTCGTTCAATGCCCGGTAGTCTACGCACATTCGCTTCGTTTTATCCTTCTTTTCTACCAACAATACCGGGGCTCCCCAGGGTGAATTGCTTCGTCGGACGTACCCCAAGTTCTCTAGCTCCTTGATTTTCTTCTGAACCTCGGCCAGTTCGGTGGCGGCCATGCGGTACAGTCTCTTGGCTATCGGTGCAGTTCCGGGGATAAGTTCAATGGAGAACTCTATGTCTCGATCAGGCGGCATTCCCGATAGCTCGTCCGGGAATACGTCCGGGTATTAGCGAACAACGGGAACTTGGTCTAAGGAAAAGGCTTCCAAGGCATTCAGGACAGGCGAGCGGTGCAACCTTTGGGTCGGATGACAATGGACCTTCTGTCCCGAGGGTGCTCTTAGGCTGATAGTTTTGGTGGCACAATTAATCTTTCCGTGGTGGGTAGTCAACCAGTCCATTCCTAAGATTAGGTCCAAATCTGGAGATTCCAAAACTATGGGGCTTGCAGTAAAACTAACCCCTTCAATTACCAGGTTAACCTTCGGGCATGATCGACTGGTTCGGATTTCCTTGCCAGGTGACCGAACGATCATTGGAACCCTTAGGCCCTGAGTAGGCCACCCATTCTTACTTACAAAAGCTCGAGAAATGAAAGAATGAGAAGCCCCAGAATCGAACAAGACAAGCGCAGGTACAGAGTTCACAGGAAACGTACCCATCACAACGTCGGTGGCTTCTTGGGCTGTATCCGCTTGGATGTGGTTGACACGACCACGTCCAAAGTTCGGAGGTGCACGAGTCACTGGTCCTCCGGCTTGAGGCGCAGTCCTGGCTGGTGCGGGAGCAGGTGCCCTGGCGGTGCTGACGGTGGAACGAGCGGGGGCAGGAGGGTTCTGTCTTGTTGGGCATTCCCTTGCCATGTGACCGAAACGGTGGCATTCATAGCACTTGAGTGGAGGACGGGTGGCAGGTTGCCTCCAGTCGAAAAGTTTGCACTGGGACTCCTAGTGTAGACTCTTGGTGGTGCGGTGACTGACGGGGATGATTGAGTCGGCCGAACGGTGCTGCTGTGTGTTGGGGAAGGTGGATGACGGTATTGAGGAGGTGGGAAGTTCCTTGGGAGAGGGGCGCCTTGTGCCTGAAATCCTGATCGGGCAAGCTTGCGTTTGCGGAGAATTTCCAAGTCCTTACGGGTTTCTTCCACCACCAAGGCTTTGTTCAGCATATGCTGGAAAGTGGGAAAGTCGTGCGCGACAAGTAGTAACTTGATTCCTACGTGCATCCCCTTGAGAAACTTGTGAATCTTCTTTCTCTCAGAGTTAACTTCTTGACTTGCATAACGGGACAGCTTGTTGAACTTGTTAAGGTACTCGCTGATGCTGTTGTTTCCTTGTTCTAGGTTATTGAATTCTTCGCGCTTGATGTCCATGATGCTCTCGGGGATATATGTGCTCCGGAAGGCCGTGGTGAACTCCATCCAAGTGATGCGGGAGGAGTCCACATGAGCAGCACAAAAGTTCTCCCACCAGACGGTGGCTGGGCCGCGTAGCTGGTGCGTGGCATACAGAGTCTTTTCAGTAGGGGTACATTGGACCAAGTCTAGCTTCCGCTCCACATCCTTGAGCCAATCATTGGCCTTCATGGGCTCTGTAGTGGAGAACTCCGGCGGGCGAGACCTCAGAAACTCGGTCAGTTTAGGTCGGGCATTGTGAGGTAAGGCTTGAGAGTGGTGAGGGCTAAGAATGGCCAAATTGCGGGCAATCCCTTGTAGAATCTGTGTCTAGAGTGCCATCAGCTGAGGGGGCTCGGTTGGCAGAGGAGGTGGTGGTGGTAACTCCCCTAGCGGTTCATGACCTTTGTTGTTGCCTCCATTTTCTGACACATGATCTTCAGCTACCACAACTGCTCCTTCAGCTTCTATGGCGGCGCATCGACCTCCGGGGACGTTGACTAGTTCGTCCATCCTGGCTGGAAGACTGGCTTGACGTCGAAGTGATGCGGCCATTTGAGATAAGATAAGGTTTCTAAGAAAAAGCGTACACTAACGATCCCATTTTATTAAAACAAAGGCTTTTCGCAAAGCACTCAGTACAACTTACAACATACAGGATACAAGACTCCGCTAGCTAGGTCTTAGCCTAGTACAAACAACAGCTTACAACACGCAAGAGCAAACAGACTATCAAGCCACACTCCTAATGAGTGACACACGAGCGGTCTTGGACCAACTTAACCTAGACACTACCTAGCGAGACCATTTATTCAAGCCGGATACATAAGGTAGTGCTAGTCTTCACTCCTGGTGCTTCACTCCTGGCGACCCTGCAGAACGACTGGTCTGTCATTGTCAGAAGAAGTGAGTCCCTCACCCATGGGAGCACGAAGTCCCAGTACTGTGGAGGGGCTGTACTCGGTGCGTGCGGGCGAAGTTGTTGGCGTCTGCTGCTGGGAAACAGGGGAACCAGGAACAAAGTGGATGTCGACGGTGGGCGGCGACACAGTAGGTGGGGTGATCACCACGAAGGCAGGGGGTGGAGCGGCAATGCGGAGCGGTGGAACCATGCGAGGTGCAGCAAAACGGAACAAGGCACGGTACTGTGGCGCGGTCAAGCGTCGGGTAGGAGGTGCGGCACGCGGTGGTGAGGGCGAGGAGCTGCGAGAGCTACCGTCCTCGGAGCGGTGGGCGCCAGGACGAATGGGAATCGTCCGCTGGAGGAGAGGAACACACTCCAGTAGAGCAGCGTGCCTTTCCAGGCGACGGTAAGCCTGGAGTAGTAGGTGGTACTGAGCGTCAAGGCAGCAAGTGAACTGGATCAGGCGGGATACAGCAGGAGTATCCGCGTGATAGCCACACGGGTAGCGGCTCAAAGCGGTGTGTGGGTCAAGGTGGGGAAGCCAAGTGAAAGAGGTGCGTAACAGGCGGCGAGCGTAACGACCACTGAGGCGGCGGATGGCGGCAAAGGCAACTCCCTGGTAAGCAAGGCGGGGAGTTGGGCGAACACAGGCGAAACGGTGACGGTGAATCCCTGGTAGCATGGGAACGAGACGGAGGTAGACGCGGTAGCGGGGTGGCATCCTCTGAACCCTCTCCCCTGAGTAGAACGGGGGAGCATAACCCAGAGTCCGCAACAAACTCGAGAGCAACTCCATGTATCCCTCAAAGCTGGCTGCATCTGGTCCGCGCGGAGGGCTGGCCATCTGCACCTCGAGTATTACGAAAAGTAAGTCAGAGCTGATTTTAAAAGTGTCCTTAGTAAGATTAGTATCTTTAATAAACATGAGTAATTTTGAAAGTGAGAACAAGATGAAGATAGTTTTTGCAAATACGTACCGCGGATGGTACATTTTCCTGGCACTTTGTGAAAATACTTAGTTTTGAAAGCCGAGGTAGAAACATCCTTAAACTCTATGGGTCAACCTAGAGAGTTTTCGTCCTAGGGCCAACCTATGCTCTGATACCACCCTGTAACGCCCCGAACCTCGTATTCTTAATTCGGGTGTTACCATACTTGTAACCTGTGATTTAGTACCAGTCCCAGGACACAAAAACTGGTACGCACAGAATACAAAAGTGGATCAAAGTAACTAATTCATTACAACACTGGGATACATCCTTACATAGGCTACGTCCAGAGAGAACCCAGACAGTAGCAGGGCTTTACGCCTACACACAAACAGAGAATATGAACACGCAAGCGGAAGCGAACAATTAAAGCAGCGGCTCGGAAAGGAAACTAAGCGGCTAGGCACAGACGAAACACACATGCACGGTTGGGAACTAGGACAATACTCTAAAACTCCTCGTACTCGGTCTGCTCCTGGTAGAACTCCTCGGCAGCAGTCTCGTAGGGGTCTTCTTCTTCGGCGCCTAATTAATTATATAGGAAGCAAGGGTGAGTACTAGTGTACTCAGCAAGCCACGGGAATTTGTGACATGCAAGGCTTACGAAGGAAGCCAAGGGCTGAGTTGCGAAAAGCGGCGACTTTGTAGCAAAACGTTATAAAAACAACCTACACGTGAGTCAAGTTTTAATTGCAACAAAAGAAAAGTAAAGAATCAGGGTAGGGCAACCATGGTTCGTCTCAACGCGCGAACCAACTCCACAACGAGCATCCCAGATGCCTCGATCTCGCGGATCCCACGGATCCTCCCTTGGCCCCATGGGCTTACCATTGGCACGAAGGCCGATCTCGCAACACATATCTCGACATCAGAAGGTTTTTCTTGAAAACAGTTGCCAAACAAAACTACGCTAAGAGAATCACCGCACAATCGCCTGTATCTGGGGGCACGACTGTTCGAACAGGTTTACACTCTGTAGAGGTTGTACGCTTTTCCCACACGACACGAAGCTGACTCCAACGACCCGTCGATCATCGGAAGTTCGTGACAAGGTTTTTCCAAAGGTAGATTAGGCCTTCCCACATTGCATGGCCAGGTTGACTAACCGCGCAACCAGTATTAGGCTATTCACGCAGACGTCGTCTACTTAGGGCGCACACCAAGGGTACTACGGATCCCGTGTCCCCATCACAAGGCCAGACCCTAGCGATCCCAGGTCCTGAGTCCCCCTACGTACGTAAGTACCTAGCGACCTGTCGCGCGCTGCACACCTTACCCTGTTGTGTCCCACAACCATCAACATGCGGACAAGCATAACCTAACCATGTACTCATCCAGAGGCATACCCACGTAGCCCACGTGGCCGCACTGTAAAATAAAGGCGGATGGAATCCCCAAAGGGTATTTTTAGAAAAATTTGGGAGGTGGAACGGGGTTATTTGGAGTTGTGATTGAAAAGATATGAATTTTTGAAGTTTAAAATGATTTTGAAAAGGGGCAAAAAAAGTTCTGGGTTAACATATATAAAAAGAAAAGGAGCGGGGCCTAGATGGCAGTGGCAGTGGGAGAGAAAATCGGTGCGGTGCACCGTGGACTCGGTCCATAGGCCGTTTTCGGCAAGAGGGAGAGAAAGAGGAGGAGGGGGGCCACCGGTCAGTTTCCCCTTCTCTCTTTCCCCTTCTCCTTGTTTGGTCGTCTCCTCCCCGGCGATGCGGCGGCGAACGGCGACGGGGATGGCGGCGAAGCAGGGAGGCGGAGAGCGGCAAGGTGGTGTGGGAGTGGTGGTGCGGTGGCAAGAGAGGAAATGGGGGGTATTTATAGGTGGCGGCGACGGGATGGGTTCGGATAAGGCGGCCTGGTGCTCGGACGTGACGGGACGCCGGCGGCCGGCGCAGGGGAAAATAATGGCGACGCGGCGCAATTAGTTGGGCGACGACACCGACTGACGGCCGCAGTGTGGATGGGACGGTGAGCGGTCTCGTCCAAAATTAAAGGCGGCGCGGTGGCCGAAGCTAGCGCGGCGCGTCGGCTAGCGGCTGGCGGCCGGGAATGCCGTCAGCGGGGCGGCGCAGCGTCTTGAATGTGGCGGGTGATGCGGAGAGCGGAGAGGGCCGGGACAGCGAGCGAGCAAGGCGGCGACGACGCGTGGCGGCGGTGTGTCGCGGCGTGCGCACGTCGCGTAGCGCTAGTGAGATGGGGGCCGGCTAGGGAAGCTCGGTGGCGGGGCAGATGGCGGCGCGATGAGCGTCGGGGTTGGGGCCCGGTTGCTGGGGAGACGCAATGGCGAGGCGGCGAAGGCAGCGGTGTCAGGCGACGGCAGGCTGCGGTCAGGGGGGAAGAAGACGACAAGTGCGCGGCGCGGTCGCGCGCGGGCGGTCGCTCGATCTGGTTGCACGCGGGTCCCACCTGTCAGCGGATGGCTACCTTGTATGCGCGTGCGTAGCGTGCGAGCGGTGAGTGCGGGTGGGGAGCGCGAGGTGGGCCGTGGGCCGTGGCGGTGACACTGGGCCGCTTCAGCCGCTTGTGAGGGACAAAAGGAAAAAGGAAGGAGCGGCCTGGGAGAGGAGGGAAAGGGGAATATCGGCCCAAAGGAGAAGAAAAGATTTAACAATTTTAGGGAATGGATTTTTGGTATGGTGAAGAGATGAAAATAAAATTGTTTTGGCCTAGGAATTTGAGAAGTATTTTCAAGGAGGCCAAAGAGAGGATTGTAGGCACTTTAGGATATAGACTTATTTAGTCTTAATTTAATTTTTAGGAAAATAATTTTATTCAACAACACCAATTAAAGAACCAAACTTCACAAACGATTTTCTTTTAATTTTTAGGAAAATAGTTTAAAGAAAATGAATAAAATCTAGGCTTTACACTTGGCGTCTTGCGGTTGCCAGCGGCTGTGCCGGTTGCCGGTGGCAGGTTTTGGGCTGTCCCGCCGCCATTGTCTTTGAGATCCCCAATGCTGTCGGTTTCTCTGAAGACGGCGACTTTCCTCCTTAGGGCTGTTCGTGGTTCCCTCCCTCTCCTTCTCTTAGCCCTTCTTTGGCCGGTCCTTCCCGGCTGCTGGAGTTTCAAGGGGAAGGGAATGTCGATGCGGCTCGATGTTGGTTGTTTGTTGTTTGGCAGGTGGTCGTCGACATTGGATGTGCTTTCTTGGTGCTTGTGGCAGCTAGGTGTTTGTGGGAGGTGTTAGCTTTAGGCTGGTGGCTCCTCGGTGTATTGAAGTCTTGGGTTGAGGTGGAGTCGGAGCTGCGGTCTTCGGGCTAACTGGGCAACAATAACACTCAATCTTTTCGTCTTTCACCTTAGAGACGTTCATGTTGGCAGTTTGAGGGATCTTTTGGCGAAAGCTCTGCCTTGTTGACCTGGTGCTTACAATGACGACGCTTGTGGGCGCCGTCTTCCTCCTTGGAGACGTTGTATTGCAGGTTCCCTTATTTCCTTCGGGTGAAAACTCAGTCCAGTTTCTGGACGGGAGATGTCAACGTCGTGGACGTTGTTTCCTTCTTGAAGGCTTCACTTTGAAGGTCCTGTCTCACGAATTGTCTAGTTTCTGTTGACCTCATAAGAAGTCGGAGCTGCTTGTTTTTCAAGCTCGGCAACAATGACTTGTGTTTGGTTCTAATCTAGTTGTGCTGTCGTTTTTCTACTCCCTCTCTTAGTCACAGTTGTTGTCGGTTTCTTTGAAACCATGCCGTCTTGGGTTTTGCTGGTTTTCCTTTAATTAACCGTGCTTTGTATGGTTTTGAGGCCCCGTTTTTCTTATAAACAGGGTCAACTCTCTTCTTCTAATATATCCGATAAATCTCCTGTCGTTTAATGTAAAAAAAAACTGATGAGGAAAAGAAAACAAAATTGAGAGTACACTATGTTTGTCATTCGTGTACAGGTAGTATGCTTAAGAGTATATAAAGATTAATGTTGATCCAGGTTTCCATTTGGCTGTTTTCGGTGGACTCATTCTCGAGCTGAAGGAACGGTTACAACTTACAAATGGACTTCATTAGTTCAAGCATTGCTTATGTTCCCAGGGAATGCAACATGGTAGCACACGAGATGGCAAAATTTGGAAGGAATTGTCCTTCCGGGTGTGACTTTGTAATGCTGGGTGCTCCTGCGTGTACTTTGGATGCGGTAACCAGCGATTTGGCTGGATCATATTAATGGAATCGCTCAATTTTCTTTTAAAAAAAGATTAATGTTGATTATGTGCTACGAGAGTGGCGCGTCTCTTGCTTTGGTATGTTATTAAGCATTTCAATAAGTTAAAATTAAGAATGACATATAAATTTTGGTTAAGTAGATTAGTTTCATTCCTGAAGTGAGATTAGAACGTTGATGTGGGTTCTTCAACTTATTTTTTAGTGGACGATGCTTCAACAATCGAATTTGTGATTCATGTGATCTTGAGCTATTCTTTAGGATATATAAACCCACAAGATTATTTAGTCTGAACATGAATATCGAAAAGTGTGACTAAATTTTCAGTCTTTTACCATTGTTATATCCTAATTTGCTGATTTTAGTATTTTACAAATCAAATTCCTCCTGCTATGCCGCTACTGCGATGAAGATAACTACTATACAAACAAATACTTCAGTAAGCGGAGTAAATATGATTGAAATATTACCTAATATCAACAAAGTTTTAGTTATTAGGCATGCACCATAGGTAGGGAGTATTTAGAGGGACAACACGCGAATGTGTGATATGCTCTCCGTGAAGATGTCTTCAATTATCCAGCTGAACTGGGAAGACGACATAATATGCATATTCGCAGCTCTTGAGATTTTAGAATTTAGATGAACAGATTGGGACATGAGAATTGGAGTCATTCTCATCCCAACGACCCAAACACCATTTTATGTTTCAAACATGTATCGTATTACCAAAGTTAGAGCATCACCAAGAGTCCTCCTAAATGAACCCCAAAATCAGTTTTTGGGTTTTTTTTATGGAAAAATGTCTTTCAATAGTCCTTTTAAATCAATTTTAAAAATAGATGATCTTTTCTCCACAAATTTTGTTAGGAGTCCATTTTTCCACCCCAATCTGATTCATGCAAATCAGGGTGCATTGATCTAACGATTCCTGTTGAGAGATGACCCACTTTTCGGTTTAGGAGTCCAAATTTAGGTTTTGTTGGAGAGATTAACTTTTTTTACTCCTAATTATCATTTTCGGACTCCCAACAACACAATTTTGGTGATAGAATAAAGGGGGCTCTTGGTGATGCTCTTATCAGCCAGTAATGCTATCGGATAAACGTTGTTCGGAAATTATTTGTTGAACTATGTTAATTTTCTTTCATGTTCCATAATATGGTATTACTTTCAGATTTAATCACTATTCTGTAACCGATATGCACCTCAGTATTTCAAAATTTTATGGCATGTTACACTTGACACAAAAGCTTATTTGGAACCAACTGATATACATCACATTACAGATGTTGCCGTATTGTTAGCATGGGTAAGTTACTGGTTTTTAATTATGGGAGAGGTCTACTTTACCCCCTCAACTCTTCTCTTTGTCCAAAGCACACCCCCCAACTTTAAATCTGGGCAAATAACCCCCTCAAGTATCAAAACCAGGCAAATATCACCCTTTTAGTGGTTTTAACTAGTTTGGGACCCACGTGGCGCTGACGTGTCGGCCAGTAAGCTCTAAAGAAATAAAAAAAATGGTAGGCCCACATGTCAATATCACCTTCAGAGAGGGGTCTCCTCTTCCCGACCACCACCGCCGCCGCCGCTCCTTCGGTCGCCACACACTGCCCACAGCCCGACGGCGCACAAAGGCTGCCGCTGTCGCTCCGCGCCCGTGCCGGAGTTCCCGCTGCCGCTTGCGCGCTGATATGGCGGGCCAGAGCACCGCCGCTGCCTTCGGCCGCCAACGCCGAGACGCCGGTCGTCGTCGTCATCGTAGCCGCGTCCGCCACTGCCTTTGGCCACCCGTGCCAAGCCACGGTCGTTGTCGTCATTGTAGCCGCCTTCGCCGCCGCCGGAGCCTCGCAACGCGGCTAGCCGCCGCCTCCTCTCCTTCCGGCCAAATCCAGAGAGGGAGGTGGAGGGCCGCCCGGGGCTTGCTGCAAGCCGATGAGCCGCCGCCACCAGATTCGCGCTGGCCGGGTCCACTGCCGCCGGATCTAACGTTCCTGAGCACCCCCGCCACGCGGGCTCCACCCTCCCGCCGCCGCCATGCCGCTCCTCACCGTCGCCATCGCGCCCCCATCCTCTGCTGCTGTACTCCTCCCGCCGCCGCACAAACTCCTCCCTCCCGCCGTCGCCATGCATCTAGGAGAGGGGGTAAAGGAAGAGGGCATAGATTGATATGTGGGTCCCGCTATTTTTATTTTTTGAGCTTACCAGGCGACATGTCAGTGCCACGTGGGTCCTAACTAGGTAAAACCACTCGAGGGGGGTTATTTGACCGGTTTTAATATTTGAAGGGGGTTATTTATCCGGTTTTAAAGTTGGAAGGTGCGATTTAGATAAAGAGAAGAGTTGAATTGTCCAGCAGACTTCTCCCTTTAATTATCGCCCGTATTTTGGACGTACGATTTCCAACCCGGTCCGTTGGACGAGAAAGGGCTGGATGGGAGGCGGATCCGTTATGATAATGACCCGTCGCGCACAGCGTTTCCACATCAATCCGGCCGTCCGGCGACGCGCAGCGGCGCGGCGCAGCACGCAGGAGGCGACGCTGCGGCCCGCGACTTGGAGGCGACTGCTCCCTTCCAGAGGCTTCCTCCCCTCCGGTGCGGCCACCGCCACCGCCACCGCCCAGCGGCTGTACCTCTTCGGTGGCCGACTTCCTGCCGGTAAGCTCCTCTATTCGTTCCCCTCTCCTCTGTCTGGTGTCCTATGTTTTCCCATGGTCCATGGATGTCGTAGCCTCTTCTTGATGGTAGACCAGAGAAGCAGAATGCGTGGGCGCTGCCGCACGGCAAGCTGCCTTCTTCAGTTGATATTTAAAAATGGATACAAATTAAAACCTTCTTCTCAAAACCCTAGAGCAAGGGGTTTGACTCTGTTTCAAGTTTTGACTCTGTTTCAAGAAAAATATAAATCTTCTTTCGTGTTGTTTGAAAACTTCTTTTTTTTTCCCCGGTATGCTCGAGCGGAATATAACACTTTGCGTGGAATTTCAGACAATGCAGATAGGCGCCCGACCTAAAAAACATTTTTGAATCACCCTTAGCAATCACTAGGTCAATTGCTATGACAAAACTATGAGTTTTACTGATTTCTACGTCATGCATGGACACTAATAAAAATTCATCACTGCGATCATAGAAACAACTTTTATGAAAAAATTTATGGACTGGGAATTAGGACATTTCGAGAGCCAAGACAAACTAATCTAGATAACCCTAGAAGCTCTCTAACAGTTTTGTGACTTCTAAAGCCCGTGTGCTTGATCAATCGTTCTATGTTAGTTGAAACTGAAATTAAACGGATATTTCCGAAGAGATTTCGTAGTTCCGCAGTTGACCGATCGTTAATCAAATAGTCCACCCTTGCATGTCTAGCAACCGACCCCTTTACGTAGTTACCGTAATGAATGTGTGCAGTGGAGTCCCATTTTGGCTTGATTGGTTTTCCATGCTTTGCATAATCAAGCAAGTTAAATAAAACCTAAAAACATTAGGCAACAAATCTAAGCAACATAAAAATCTTCACAATACCTGGACAACCTGAGATGACTACTGTGAAGGTTTTATAATTTTATCGCCTATTCTAGTACCTCAATTTAATCAGTCAAAGTAGTAAACTTTAAATTAATTTTAAACCTAAAGCAACACATTCTTTAAAGGTGCATCAAATTCAACAGAATATGTATGGTTTATAATTTATTCAAATACTTGTTTGTTTATCATGAATTAATATATTGGATTTGCTCATGATGCATCATGGGCTCATGGCATGTTAAGTTAAACATGTTGCCATTTTGGTGCATTTGGCACTTGCACTGTATTGAAGTTGTGTGACTTGTCTGTCGTTCATAATGTTTGAATAAGCAAATTATAATGTCAGTGCATTGTGCTCTTGTTTCCTGATGGAGTGTATAGCCTACAAATGGTCTATAGAGGGTAGAATGTGCATATGATACAAAACCAATGTCCTAACCGACAAGAGTTTAATCGTAGTAAAATTTGTTAATGATAGTTGTTGTGGCAGCAAACTTGCTATTAGAACAGAGTTCATATGTAGTTTAAAACCCTTGTAGCTTAACAAGTAACCTACCCACATCACCTAATTATGCCCACTAAACACCTAGAAGTCTCAAATGCCTTGTACTTGACCACATAGGTTACAATTAGCTGCACCTATGTTGTACGGGTTCCGAATCTAGTAGTACTAAATTTTCTGTAGAAGCAACCTGCACACATAGTCATCCTGAAAATTTAACTAGAGCTTGTTTGAACTTGCCCAGATTGCTGCTGACTAGAGTGTGGTTGAACTGTTGGAGTCCTGAGTCCATAGCATTGAACTCTGCACATCTAGAGCTTCTATAGATGTCACCAGAGCATAAACACCTCTTGTAAGGCGCCCAATTTCTGAAAGTCTAAAGGTCCTGTAGTTGTGTCTGTTAGGAGGGAAAATGAGAACAAGTAACTAGCTGTTTTGCTATAAGAAACAGAGGGTAAGTTAGAAAGCTTGGTAGCAATAGGATTAGCCACAATTCCACTATAGCATGTTCTCCTGTCAGAGTTTGATTGGTATCTGTTTGACTGATTAGCTGTTCTTAGGTTGTTGAAGTTGAACTTGCATCATACGGGCATATCAAGTCTCCAGTCTAAAACCTCTAGCATGTTTATAAGTTTTTTTTGTAAATCGTTATGAAAGGGTTTTGTTGTGCATTTGGACTTTGATTTCGCACAATCAGCAGCGTGCCAACGCCCATCTCCCGCCCAAGGTCATGTCAACAAGTGGACGCCTTACAATAGGTACCTTTGTTTATCCCTTTATTGTCCATTGCAGTTTAGCTGCCACATCACCCATAAGAAATTAAATTTGTGAATATAGGTTTTGTTGGCTATGGCCGTGTCGGGAAATCAACATTGTTGCAAGCTCTTCTGAACAATAAGGTACACATGCTACCAAGTAAACACACAGCTGTTTGCTTTTTTTTTAAAAAAAATGATATCATAAACCACAACAATGGGGAAATACATATAGCGAAATGAGGCAATATTAACCCTATTAAATCATTCTTTGAGTGATAATAATATTTCCATTGGAGAAATTCTGCATATATTTGACACATACTCAAATAGTAGTAGTGTTTGTGTTGTGCAATAAAATTCCTCTTTCTCTCACAGGTATTATTATCTAATTATTTTTCATGCTCTGTAGATTGATCTCAGCAAGAGAAAAACACATCCCACTTCAGAGTTACATGTTGTTTCAGCACACATATACAAATGTTCCTTTCCAAATACACCATGCTACAGGTGCTACAGGTGCTGAAGTAATGTATTTTGATAATTAAGGGTTTCTTCTTTTCTTGATCTTATCATTGACACATTAATGATATTTTCCAGATCTCGTGTGAATGGAAATGTAGTTCCAGCACTCTGTGGCTTCCCTGGTCATGAATTGAACTCTATGGTCCTTTCTAGGGATGTATCTTTTGTGGATTGCCCGGTACAATTTCATAAATAATATATTTCTAAAAAATTTTTAATGTATCATGTGCTAATTTGAGTGTGCCCTCTTTGATATAGGGGGAGGTTCAGTTTGCTAGTACTATGCTAGGAGCCTTATGCTTGGTGGATGTGATTTTCATTTTATCAACAGCAACAGGTGTCTTCACACAGTCACCATCTTTTGAGCTTTTGGCTGCTGCTAATATCTTGGGCAAGAAAGTTGTTGTGATCCAAAGCATGATAGATTCCACAAATGAGACCCGGGTACTTGAACACCGTCATGAAATTGCAGAATTAAGTACAGTGAGTTACCTTCAGTCAACCTTTTTCCTAGATGAACCTTTGATGCACCAATATGCAATATATATATGATGATACATATGTGCAGCATGATTTTACTTAGGACCTCTGCTTTCTTATTTCTATGTGCTTTTAATTGTGCTGTAGATTAATATTTGATGGGTAGCACTATTCTGCACCCATTCCCCTCACCTACAAAATAGGTACTCAGTCCTCACCAATAGTAATGACGCAACAGGAGTGAGTAATATATATAATTTCTCTCACAATAAACCTCTATCGTTAACTGCGCTTTCCTTCTGTTGTCACCAAGAAATACTATTCTTCAGGTCTTGTGCTAGATTAGAAGTCATGGTGGGTGAATTCTATCCTAATATGTTTTATCCTAGCTGAATTGGATAGCAAAGTATTTGAACATTTTTTCCCTTTTTCTTGTAACTATTTGAACAAGTTGTTTTTTTAAAAAAAAATCATTATTTCAGTAGTTACTAAAAAAATACTGGTGTCGTACGGGACCCATACTTGCAAGTTAATTTAACTCTATGAGATTTTTGCAGGGAATGCAGTGCATAGAACCTTTGATAATTCCAATATCTGCATGGAACAGAACCAACATTAATGAAGTGTGTAAGGTGATAAGTGATATCTCTGTTGAAGAATATGACGATCATTCCCCTGTCGGTATGCTCATTTATAGCAATTGTACTGAGGTGGACCAAGAAAGTGGGGATACAATTCTGACCATATATGGGCGTCTCCTAAAGGTATAATTTATGCAAAGGTTGAACATGAAAAATGTTCATGATTCTCGTTTTCTAACATGGTATTCTTGATTTCAGGGGACCTTTAAACAAAACCAAAGACTAGAAATTCGTCCTGGGGCAGTTAGTCTTGACGAAGATGGAAGGCCAAAATGCAATCCAATAATCATTGAATTAACATCTTTAGAATCTGAAGGAGGCATGCCAACTTCTGGGTCTTTGATTTCAGTGAAGGCAGCTATTAATTATGATCTTGTTGGGAATCTTGTTACAGACATGACAGGATATATATCAGGAGATGTTGGTTCACTGCCAGATGTATTTTCTGCACTCGAGGTTAGTGAATAAAGAGTTCTATTAACTGCCATATCTAACTTCCTTTGTAACTGCCATCCTATTTTGACATATAAAATATGGCTTTTTGCAGATCAAAGTGTCCTTGCTACCATTTATGTTCAATCCATACACTGAAGAATTGGAGGTCACCTCAAAGATCTTGGAGAATGAAAAGTTGTTAATGACTATTGGAATGCTGTCTACAAGTGCTACAGTGCGCAAGGTCATGGACAATGCTGTTATAGTTAGTCTAGCAGCACCGCTATGTGCATGCAAAGGTGACAAGATATTTATCTTGAGGGCCATTAATGTGGAATGGTGCCTAATAGGTTATGGGGAAATTTTGCAAGGCACAATCGTCCCAATTGATACAGCCATCCGTGGTACGTTGTACAACTTGTTCCTCTCTTTGGAAAAAATTGCATAAATGTATTGCTGCTAGTAATAACAATGCTTTACCAGATGAGTTATGAATTACTTGTTCTGATTATTCTATTTTGCACCAAAGCTCTCAATATTTTCTAGTAGCAACTGTGGTTACTTCTGTTATCAAAGGTAAAAGCACTGCTAATCTGATCGTCTTCATTTCAGGTTAGGGATGTCCCTGTGGAACATGCTGCACTTGTTGTCTTGTCATGGAAAAACGGGTGATCTGTCTGTTGCTAGCACAGAGAGAAGCAATCGAGCAAAGCCGCTGACAGTTCTGACTTCTGGGTTTAGTGATTGGAACCACTCAATCCCCCTTTCTCCAATTGAAAACCTGAAATGTCAAGAAATGTTCAATTTCTTGCTTTTCTGACAAGATTTAAGATATGCAAAATTGAGACCGAGGTGTTTCTAATTCTAGGTCAGTAGATCTCTGAGCAACAAAGTGTAACAGATGAGTGACTTCGGTATTTATATCTGGAGAAAAAGGCTTTTCAGTAAATGAGGGCATTGAGTGGCTCCATGTCCTTAATAATGTTTCGATGCTCATGTGTTGTATTTTTGATGAATTATATGTGGAAAAGGCCTGTCCGCCACTGATGCAGGTGCACATCCTTGTTCTTTTCTTTTAATCCAGGATTTTGCAATACATTGAAACGATTCAAACAAATTTTTTGGTTGTTCGAATAACAAAGATATGACCGGAAAGGTGATTTGTAAATCTAACGGCTGTCAGTTCTTGATTGATTCGGATGAACACATCTGGAAGTAGCAAAGTCTAAAAGTTCCCTATATCTTGTACCATATAGTTCAACTAATAGATGTACCAAACTGTCACAAAGTGTGACACATCTAACGGTCAATATTTATCCACGCGCATCCATCTAATGGCTGAGATTACCCCCGCACTCCCCGTATACCTTGGACGCGCACACCGCCCGCCCCTCACGCTCCTTCTGCTCGCCTCCGGGTTTTTCAGAGAGGGAGGACGAGACGACGGTGATGGCGGTGACAGTGGTATCTCTCCGTTACTTCGCTGCGGAGTCCTGGGTCCCCTTCTACGGTGATCTTTGCAACATCGCCGTGAGCTTCGACGACGCTGCTCGTCAAACCCTTCGACAAGCAGCTGGTCGCCTTCCGCGGCGGCGGGCTGTGCAGGAGGGAGAAGGTGCTCGTGTACGCGTGCAATACGGCGGAGATCCGGGCGCTCCACGCCGCAACGGGACGAGCAGCTGAGAGCCGTCCTGGGCCTCCTCGCGGAGGACTTTTTTTCGGGAGTACGCAAAAGGATTGCGCATTTTTGCATTAAGATAGAGGGATATAGAGTACAGGGTGCCAGAGACCGTGGCGGGTTACATAGGCGATATCTCGCAAGAAGTTTCACACGACCAAAAATCTAGCTACTAACACAGCCCAGGAAGGCACACACGCCCCGCTGAACTCCAGGACTCGGCAGTCACGGCCAGCTCATTCAGGACCTCCGGCCAACGGCGACGGCGATTGTCGAAGACAACCGCGTTCCTCTCCTTCCAGATCGTCCAGATCACAAGGATAACCGTGGTGTCGAAACCACGTCTCCTGGGTGGTGGGATTGTTGTCCTTGCAGCCAACCACCAGTCGACAAGGGAGCCGCCGGCGGTAGGCATAAGGTGCGTCAGAGATAGGGCGTCGAGAACCAGCCACCAGAGCTGTTTGGACTCGGAACATCCGATCGAAAGGTGGTCCATGGTCTCTTGCACCTGATCGCAGAGATTACACCGATCGTTGTCACGCGGGCCTCGACGGAAAAGGCGGCCGGAGGTCCAACATCGACGGTGCAATGCCAGCCACATGAAAAACTTGCAGCGAGGGGGGGCTTTTGAGTTCCAAACCTGTGAAGCTCCGGCGAAACTGACACGGCCTACGAACTGGAAAGAGTAGGCTGATCGCGGTGAGTAGACGTTCCCATATGTGCAGATATTCCAGGATTGCTTGCATGGGCAAACCGCCAACCAGATCTCTGATCCAGCGTCTGCCGGCGAGCGCTTCCGCCAGAGTCCGTCTAGCGAGCACCCGCTTTGGGACCAAGCCGGTGAGCGTGGGCGCCAAAACAGATAGGGCCTGGCCCTCAAGCCAGGGGTCCGACCAAAACAGAATTGAGCACCCATCGCCAACATCCCAGCGCGTGGAACATTGGAAAATGTCGCGTTCCGTCGTAGAAATTGGCATGTCAAGACCTTGCCAAGGTCTGTCTGGGTCAGAACGCCCAAGCCAAATCCAGCGTAGCCTCAGGGCGATACCAGTCCGCCCTCATTAGAAGGGAATTTAGGACGTCCATAACCAAGATGAAGAGTAAGGGGGAGAGCGGGTCGCCCTGCCTCACCCCACGACCGTGCCAGATGGTGTCGCCGGGAGATCCATTGATGAGTTCCTTTGTACTGGCAGTAGATAAGAGAATTGCAATCCAACTACGCCAACGATTCCCGAAACCTTTGTGGCGCAGGATGTCGAGGAGGAAAGGCCAAGACACAGAATCGAATGCTTGTGCGAAATCCAGCTTCCACAGGATGCTCTCCCGATGCGTGCCATGCAGTTTCTTCGCTGATTGCCGGACAAGCACAAAGTTATCATGAATGCAGCGTTGCTTGATGAAAGCTGTTTGGTTCTTGGAGACCAGAGAAGGGATGTGTATAGACATGCGCCAGGCCAGAATCTTCGAGGTTAACTTCCCAAAACTGTGCAGCAAACTGATTGGACGGTAGTCCTTCAGTGATGAGGCGTCGGCTCTCTTGGGGAGAAGAGTGATGAAGGCGTTGCGAAACTGCTGCCATCAAGCTGATGAAACTGCTGTAGGGCTGCCACTATATCGTCACAAATGATGTCCCAACATTTGATATAGAAGAGGCCGGTAAAACCGTCAGGTCCCGGTGCTCGATCAGTGGGGATAGATTTTATTGCCTCCCAGATTTCATCCTTGGTGAACTCTTCCTCCAGACCGGTGATTGGCTGGTGACGCTCCTCAAGAAAACTCAAGTTGATGCTGTGCTCGCCACAGCGGGCAGTGGTCGGATCAAGTGGAGGCCTGAGCTTGCAAGAAGCAGTCAGGGGTGAAGAACACGCGGTCCAGTCTCTCTCTCTCGAGGGTGGAACGCCCGCGGTCATTGGTCCAGGTGAACAGTCTTCCATTCAAGTGCAGTTCCTTGATCGTCAATCAGACGTTTAAAACGACCCATCATGCGTCTGTGAAGCAAGTCATTGTTTTTGTCTTGTGCTTGGTAGATAAGATTGAAGTAGCCACACACCAGCCAAGGCATCACGCAATTCGCTTAGTTTATCCGGCTCGAGCTGAGGTCCGTAAACTCCAGAAAACCAACATGATGAACCATCAGGGAACACAGCTTGCGCAGAAAGAACAAAATCGCCTATCAGCGGCTGGGAGCAGACCAGCCACGACGGTGGACGCGTCCCATCGGCAGGGAGCACGAAATAACCGTCAAAGCGCGGTCCGAGCACTTGCATTATCATTTAGGCCACGCACGTTCCACACCAGCATATTGATTGAACTATTCATGGCAGTGCGCAAAACGACCGGCGTCACCGGTAGATCCGAGTATGTCCGGCGCGCCCAGATTGAACAGATCGGCCAGCGCCAGGACATGTTCCTCTCGCAGTGGCTTGGAGAAAGTGTTCTTGTACTCCTCAACCACTTGACGGCAGAAATCAAGTGGCATCTTAATTGTCCGGCGCGGCGAGAGCTGGAAGCCGAGCTTCTTCGCTAGGACACACTGCGCCTGGAGCGCGTTCCGCCCATCGCCAGCCTCTTGACTTCCACCAGGTGTGGCGCCTCTTCGATGCGGTGTTCGTCCCGTTGAGATCGCTCAAGTCTGTCTTTGATGACCTCGTTAATATAATAGCAGATCGCCAACAGATGAAGGCGCCTGCTGCTGCTGCTGCAGATTCAACAAGTATCTCAAGACATTCATCAGCTACATATAGGGAAATAACACAGACATAGAGTTGGCGGTTGGCACGCCTAATGTGGAACTGACATTTTCCCCGCAAGAGTTCTTTTAGATAATTTTTCCCAAGAGTTGTTTTGCAATATAGGAGTAATTATTTTTGTGTAACTTTTTTTTAAAAGGAGAAACAAGTTAAACATTTTCTTATATGGACTAGAATATCGTTAGAGAGCATCCTGAACGGATGCCATCCTTATCCTTTTACCCTGTTTGTTTTCGCTTTAGACTATTATACTCAAGATTATTGAGCCAAATTAGTATAAGCTATATTTTTATAAGTTTGAGGAGAATAAGCCGTGAGTTGTTTGTTTACTAGATTATTAGTTTGCAAGTCTACGGTAGGAGTGGAGTCCAATGTGGGTAATTTCCGCCCAAATAATAAAAAAAAACTCACTTTGAGTAGCTTATCACACTATATCCGTTATCTGGATTACATATTATTTATAATAAGCCATCACAATAATCTACCTGTTTTTTCATATTATTTTCAATAATCTAGATTATAATAGTCTCCATTTTATGCTTTTCGTCAAAAAATGAATTTTCCACCGACATAGCGACTAAAGTCAAAGAGGAGCAGTCTGTGCCGATAGATCCAGAGCATTAGATATATATAAATGTTTGATGACATCGTAGAACATGTTATTAACAAGAAGAGTCAGATATTTTTAGTCGATGCTCTAGGTTTGACATCGTAGAACCCGTGGTGGATGACAGATGTCGGTTCGTAGCGAGCTGATGACGATCTCTATTGTTTGGTGAATGTCTGTGCTAATCTGCGATAAAGTTTTGTTATTCTGTCGAGCAAACTAGCAATTTTGTGATGGATATCTTGATAAGCAAATTAACGATTTTGATGAATAACACATACTACCTCCGTCCCAAAATATAAACAGTTTTTGACTTGAGACCGTCTTCGAGATGCTACTTTGACCAATAATATTTATAAAAATATGTATTTTAAAATTAAAAAAGTTACATATTATAATAGTTTGTTTAATGATGAATCTAATAGTATCATTTTTATGTAATAATTCATTTTGAGTTTTTCACTATTAATAGTCAAAGTTTAAAATGTTTGACTCTGACTTTTCTAAAACTTGTTATATTTTGGAACAGAGGTAGTATCAATTATGATATTATGTATCACGAGATATATTAATTTGTATATAGGGGTAATATTAATTTTGTATCTTGTTATGTAGTAACATATTCTAATTGTTTCTTTTAAAACCACTAATGTCACATGCGTTATGTATTTTTCAATTCGGATTATCAATTATCAGCCCGTAGCGTTAGTACGGATATATTAATAGTTTACACTAATTTTTAAATAAGACGAGTAATCACATATAACCCGTAAATAATAGCCACAATCTCTTATATAATGGGGTAAAGGGAAGGGGGTAGTTGACTAAATCAAATTTTGAAGAAGTGATATCTCCGCACTGCGTTTTGGGAGAGGGGCAAATAGTAAATTTCCCCCTAATCCTCCTGCACCTTCCCTTTTGTTGTCTCGAGTCTCGCTCGACCCAACCCCGGTCCCAGTTCGTACGATCGACATAACAGGAGGCGGGCGGGGAGGGAGCGGCGGCTTGGGTTAGGGTTGGAGGGCGATTGCCGGCGGCGGAGCCCTCCACCCCGGCGTCTCCCACCTGGTCTGGGGTGTCGCACAGCAGCAGTGGGGGCGGCGCACGGTGGCGTAGCAGAGCACGGCAGCCACCGACGACGTAGGGGCGGCTGACGGCGGCGGAAGGTAATTTCCCCAAACCCTACAATTTCTCTAGCCTCTATCACCTCACATCTGTTTCATCTAGTAACCTTTACCTTAATGTATCATCTGTGTATAGAATGTCTTTAGAAAATAGAGACCTGCGAACATAATTATGACTGTGGTGGACTTGGTTCAAAAAGCTTTTGTACTCTAGCTTAAGGTATTAATCTATAAACTACTACTGCACTAATCTAATGGTTGATATGAGGCACTGAATTAATTCTGCATTAATTTTTTGCTTTCCATTTTAATATAATGTCCCTTCCATTTTGAGCCCTCAAAATTCGTCATCTTTCAAATTTCTGCTTCTCATGGGAAAAGAACAAAAACTGTGATGTGTGCCAGTATCAGTAGCATTATGAGGCTGTTTATTTAGGATACAAAGAAACTACATCATGCTCTATATCATGCATGGTTTGTTTTTTACCGCAATTTCACTGGTAGTACTATAACTCAGAGATAATGAGATAGTTGGAGACAGCTTTGCAAAAAACGAGCAGAGATCATGCACGCTGGCCTGTTGGCATAATATATCAATAGAACGACAGAAATTAGGAGCTGAACATGTCAATAATTATAGGATAATAGCTAGTGCTGTACAAGATTGCCTAGCCTAACCTTCAATCTGCTGAAGTGTCATTGATTTGACAGTCGGTTGTCTATTACTCAGGGTGTAAATTTTGTTTACATTGCACACACATGTTACTCTTGTGTTACTTGAAATTTAAAAAAAAGTGCAGTTTTTGTGCTGTTTGGTACTTGCATTTCAGCAAGATTTGCTGGGATATTTCAGTATCGATGGTTAGCCCTTATTAAACTCGTAATGTGTTATTCACTTTCAAGCTCCCTCTGGCGTCTGCTGCTCCCCGGAACCCTCTGGCGTCTGCTCCTCTAGCTGCGAGTGGACAGGCGGCCACCGCGCCATCCTCGTCATCTCGGTGAGTGAGCCTGAACCCCCTCCACAGGTGTAGTATCCCATTCCTTTCCTTTCCCTTGTCGACTCAGACGATTCCTGGATGTTCTTCATTTGTGACCTATCTCTTTATTCACAAAACATATGCGAACCGAGTCACTTAGACATGATGCAAGCTATTGGGGACTTTACCATGTGACATACAGTTGATTATCAATCAGGTTTTAATGGCCCCAGTGTTCATAAATTTTTCCTTTAGACCTCAGTGTTTACAATATTTCTGTCATGTGTACCTTAGCGGAAAACAAACAATGACAGATTACCGTCCCTGCTTTCGTTAGTGGTTATGATAGTGTTACCTCTTTCCTTTTCCAGTTTACAGGATATGCTAATTGAATGGGTTGATAATTTGAATATATTTTTTTTGTATTCAGTAGTAAGGAAAACAGATATACTGCAAAAATGTATTAATATGGATTGTGGAATGTGGGAATGACCTCATATATTGGATACATCGCATTTCCTTACATAATTGGATGGTCTTGTTTCGTCAAGTAATTTAGGAATACATAAAATTGCATTTTCAATTAAACGCTTCATCTATTCCCAGCGTGGTAAGTTCAAACGATCACCCTCATACCATTGACTGGCCTTCTAGTTTTCATGTTCTTCCCGCTGATTATTTTAATTTGTTACAGCAATACATGCACTTTGAGTATTTTTGAATTGGTTTAATATGAAGAGAATATTTGTACAGAAACATAATTATGCATGATTGAAATTTTCGGATTAATTGGGAACAAAACAAGATTTTGGATCAAATCCTTAACGATCTCAAATTATAAATGATGTTTTGCTTATTTTTGATTATGCACTGTTGTGGTTTCCTGACTGACACCCATTTAACCAGAGTTCTTAATTGCCTTTACGCTCATACAAGAAGCACACGTCTGTCTTCAGCACAACGCGTCCTCCACCTTTGCCAGGATTCTGGTCACCTGCTGCTCTCTGCTCCCTGCCGCCTTTGCTCCCTCCCTTCTTTGTAAGGTACATACTAATTAAGGCCGCTTCCTAATTATTGTTTCTTGTTGGACAGGTCAGGTTTGTTCTGTTTCTATTTTCACTCTTTTTTTTTGGT
>CM002481.1:153203-185984 GCA_000325765.3 Leersia perrieri
TCAGTACATATTATCATGATGAGACTATTGAAGCTTTCTGTTTATGGAAATATGAATGCAGGCAGTTTCGCTGGTGGTAATGAAATTCTGAGGAGGTTAATTCAATGTTATTCCTAATACACTGTGCAAGTGCTCTATATGGAACTTGTTGACCAGATCATCACATCAAAAGGATATTTCCAGTGTTTCTTGGGGTGGGGTGTGTGTGTGTGTGTGTGTGTGTGACAAGCTACCCTTTTATATGTCTTTTGTAACACATGTAACGGAATTTAATATACTCTTCCCTTTTCTCTTCTTTATTTGCATTACAATGTTTGCGCATTGGTGTATTTTTGGTGTCTGTTGCTATATGAGATTTTCGTTACAGAATCCTGCACTGGTTTGGCTATCTGGCACTAATCTCTTGTGTTGGATCATTTATCCATAAAAGGTCATGCACAAGAGAGGTACATGCCTACAAGTGAAAACATCTCAATGCAACCCTGAATCGTTCCATGTGTTCTGTTTTGATGTGGCCTACAGTTCGATTCTGCACCATCTCTAGCTTTTGTCACTTTTCTGTTGTATTAATGGCCTTTTGCTTGTTATTTTTGTTTAAAGTCTATCAATGTTGATGGTACGTTTCAGGCTTTGAAGCCATTTATTATCTTGTGCTTGGTATGTACAAATCCCACCAATGGCTGTTTGTGACAGATTCGAGTTTAATTTGTGACATCGTTACTAAATATTCTATTGCAGCTATGGAGATGTATGGTTTGGATGATCTTGAAGAGCATCTCACATTTTGCCCACAGTGTAATCTGCCACTCTATCAGAAGGATGATCATATCAAATTCATGTTATTTTCATGTAGATCATGTGGTTATGAGGTGCAGCAAGACTATTTTTATAGTCTAGAGAATAAAAAGATCAACGGAATACCAGTACTTCCACCTATAAAAAGTCAAAAGAGAGGTATATAAGATAAGATAGTTTATGTTTGTAATAAAGTACATAGTCTCATTTATTTCATGATAACAATGTTCTTTTCGTTGTTCAAATGTTAGGTGCTTGTATACCAACATCACTATTGACCATACATGAAATCGCATTGAGGACCCAAAAGGCTGAAATGAAAGAAGAATTTCATTGTGAACTTTCTGTTGATCATTTACTTGAGCAGTATAAGGAAAAAAAAGGCTGCGGGTATCTTGAGGATAATAGTTGTGATAAAGATCAACGTAGAAAATTGACATGTACAGAAATAATGTTGGAAGATGGTGTTTCTTGTTCCCATGACGATGAAGCGTTTTGTTCCCAATATCCAAACAGTAAAACAAAGGTCAGTCATTTGTATATTTTTGATATTGGAGAATCATATTATATCTATATCACTGATTCCTCTTTTTACAATTTTCCATTTTAGGGGACAGAAAACTACAAAATCGAGGAAGTCTGTCATCTTAAGAATCTGTCTTTCAATGATATTGCTGGTTTTGTGCTGAAGGGGCATGCTTTGAACATCCGCATACCCATAACAAAACAATTTGCACAATTGAAAACAGGTGATATGTACATAGCCGACAAGAAAATGGTAAAAGCAGTAAACTATTGTGAGATTTGGCATTCTGTTGTTATTGTGAGATTTGGAAGACGAGAAGGCGTAAACTATTTCAGATTTATGAATAGTCATGGGCCTGATTTTTGTGACAAGGGCTTTGCGGATGTTCGAGCAGCGGACATTACAGAAGCATTTCTTCTAAAGATTTAGTTAGGTATGTCACACTGACATTTCAACTTGATACGCTCTTAAATCTTATTATTTGTGAAGGCTGTTTAAGGTTCTTATATCTTATTTTGTGCAAAGTCTGTTTAGGGTTTCTTGGATCCACTCCCCTAATTAGCGATGCCATCCTAAACCTCAGCTGCCATAAATGGCTCCTCTCATTGGCTACACTGCGGCTGGCTCCTTGTGAAATTAGGTCAGTATAATTGCTCTCTAGTTCTTAGTTCTCCAAGATAAGGTTGTTAACGGAGTAACAATTGTTCGTGGTATTTAATTGAGTACATTTTTGATTATCTTGGGAGATCCCCCCTGCTATTTTTCAGCCTAGTATTTGGTTTTCTTCATCTGTATGAACTATGAATGACATTCCATTTGAAATACCACATCAATCTTTAATGCTGAATAGACATTGAACATAGAGGTTTTTCTGAAGCTCTCTAGTTCCATATGGAGAATTAACACTGGGTAGCAATTGTGATTTAAACCTAGGCTAGAGCAGCTATATTATGATTGCAATACAACTGTCCTTTCCCAATATGTAGGTTTGTTGCTAGGGCATATGAACACTAGGGAAGACATGCATTTTCACATCCAAATAAGTTGGCACATAGAACACATGGATGGCTAAGATTGTTGGTGTAGGGAAACATATGAGCGCATATGCATTTTCCTATATTATATGATAAGGGGCGTGTTGTGTGTGAGAGAGGGTAATTTTGTTCGACATCATATGGTAGAGTAGGAGGCTACCAGAGATAAGAGGACTGCGATGGTAGGAGGGCGAACAGGACTACAGGAGAGGCATACCGGGGCATGTTATTTATAAACTAGCTAAGATTGAAGGCTTTAGTTTATAAATATCATTTTTTTTTTATCAAAATTATAAATATCATTTTGATGTAGCACAGCATTTTTTTTTGTGAATGCGAATTTGAAACCCGTTTAGACATATTTGACACACACATTTGTATATCTATGTTATATACTCCATCTGGTTTTATTTGTTGACGTTGGCTAGCTCATTTTTGAGCTAACCAACGTCAAACATTTGTGGATGGAGGGAGTATATCTAAACGGTTTCCAAAATCACATTTACAAATAAAATGTGGTGCTACATTAAATTGATATTTATAAAGAAAAGACTTCAATAGTCAAAATGACATTCATATCTCCATTTGTTCTTTAACCTAAGAGGACACGTATCATCCAACAAAATCGGGTGCACGGGAACCCTAGTGCACTTTATCCGTGTCCTATATATATAAAATGTTTAGGAGGTTGATGGGATCAAAGTTATAGTGTTTCGGTTTTACTGAGCACTGGTAGACTGGTAGTTAGCTTCCATTTTTATGGCATATATGCTTTACAGTAACAAAATCTTATACATGAACTCCTGATTTCCAGCAGTATATACCTAACCTAGCTTCTGATCATTGTACCACTACATAAAATATGATTCTATTTTTGGATACCTTTTATAACAGAATACACCCTTTTAATTGTTTTGGCACCCACATATTGATCCAGCATTGAGGAAGAGGAGAAATACTAGCAGAGCTCGTGACATTTACTTCTTATTGAATCTTCTTCAGTCGGCGTCTATAGTTGGAGGTAATCTGTTGATGAGGCTTACTTTGTGTTGTACCCTGAAAAGTTGTTTGTAGGCTTCTTGTTCTGAATATTGCTGATTGCTGAAAGCATCAAGTAGAAATTCGATCAGTGCGTGACTTGTTTTCTGATTGCCATATCAGCCATTGATCACTTTCATCAAGCATGAGGTGGAGTGAGGGATTGAGGGCTGTCTTTGAATACTTATCCCATGGTTACCATGGTTTGATAATTACCTTCTGATCTGAACTAGTTTTCTCAGTGGTTGGCTCTATTCATCTTTCAGCTTCTCCACCTGAATAATTTCATTAACTTTCAAATCCAACATAGTACAGGGGTGATTAGATTACAGTTTTTAATTGGGAAGGGCGAAAGAAGCCTTCCGGGCATTTACAACATGGCGATCTTGTTCCTTTGTTCCTTTAGGGTGTGTTTGGTTGCTAGATTGGGATGGATTGGGATGGAGCGGAGCGGACCTTTTTTTTTTTTTTTTTCTGTTTGGTTTAGGAATGGATGGAATGGGTTGGACCCTAGAGGCGAATATTCCCCTTAGATCCGGGTCCAAATTGCTCCTAAAATTCGGTCAGACGAAGTCGACCCACCTAGACGACGTCAACACTCGCCATCGAAGCTGCCCGAGCTTGTCCCGTGCGCGTCCACCGCTGCTGCCAGAGCTCCTCCCATGCGTGCATGCCGCCACCGCTGGAGCTACTCCCATGCGCGCCCCAACCCGAGCTCCTCCGTGCGCGCTTGCTGTCGCCGCCGCTCCTCTGCACGGCACCGGGCGAAGACAGGGCGCCGGTCTCATGCGATGACGCCCAGCTGCTGCGACACCTCGCCCAGTTGTCCTGGACGCCGCTCGGCCGGAGAAGAAGGGGGAGGATGGGGGTGCCGGAGATGAAGGGCGGGCAGAAGACAGAGTTGGAAAAAAAATTAAGAGTAAATTTCACTTTAGACCATATTTGTTTGCCAAAGTGGCACATTGGACCAGGGGTGGGGTGAGCTAATGTTTCTACTTAACACCACCCATCCGTTGCAGTCTGGACCGGGGTTTATAACATGGGCTATTTAGGCTGTTTTGGCCCAATCCACGTTGCCACAGTGCCCACGCAAGCTGGCAAGCACCGACGATACAACGACCCTCAGCTGCGCGGCGACGGGCCACGGACGGCGTGGACCAGACGATCGGCAGGGTGAGTACATGCCTATGTGCCGAGCTAATGGCGTGCAGTGGACTCGGAGGGTTGACTTATATAGAGAAGAAGTGGCCGGTGAACTTCGCCTGTTGACGGCGGGAAATATCAAGCTGTAGCGTTTGCTCCCTGGCCTGGCTACGCCTTGTATGTATGAGTAGTGTATGAGGTTTGTCTTTTATTTCATATGTACTTATCACTTAGTAGTATTAGGGAGCAAAAGCACCAGCAGTGGATTGCTCGGGGCAGAACGTACTCGCCGCGCGACTGGCATATATGGATGCGATGATCGAGCACAAGTACTATCATGGCCGTTGTTCACGCCACCGTGCATCGTTCGTGAACTTTGCCTTCTCGCTTGGTAGGTGCTGGCCGTCGCTGACCATGCAGCGGCAGTGTACGTACTCCTCCGGCGAGGGCGGTCCGGGAGGAGCGCGTCGAGGAGTTTCATCAGTGCCGACTCTGGCTGGCATGGGATATGGGTGGGTTCATGGCTCGGTCGTGCCAATGGCGACGGTGTGGGTGTGCTCTCTCAGATGCAGGTTGTACGGCGTCGCCGACGCAAGAAGATGCACTCGCCGCCGGCGCCGAGGACGTGAGGAAGTCGGTGGCCAAGAAGCCTCGCCGGAGGGGCACTCGTCGCGGCGTGTGGTGGAGCTCATCTTCTTGTCGGGTTGGTGCGGCGCGTCGCCGTCGCCGGCGGTGAAGGCGATGTTCCGGGTGCACGGCCGGGCTCCAAGGATGCACTCTTCGCCAGTCGACGGCTCGGAGACGGCCCTCACGTCATCGGCTCGTCACCACTCACCACACGCCAACCCGCGCCACGCTCCTTGGTTTCGCCGCTCCAGCCGTACGAGCGAACGCTAAAACTGTGTTATGTGGATTGGGCCAAAGCCAGCCTAAATAGCCCATGTTGTAAATCCCGGTCCAGACTGCAATGGATGGTAAGAAAGGGTGGTGTTAAGTGAAAACATAAGGTCATCCCTGGTCCAATGTGCCACTTTGGTAAACAAATATGGCCTATAGTGAAATTTACTAAAAAATTAACAGACATTCCATAAGGAGGTGCGACTGCCGCAGCCCACAACCACCTTGGTTATTTCACGAGGTGCTGGTAGCAGAGCGGCCGGAGCCGCAAGATAGCTCCAGTGTTAGGTCACGGTCGGTCCCTCCCAAGGTTGCCCAAAGCCAGCATACCCAGGTGGAGTCTGAAGTGTGGAGTTGGTATAGCCTTTTGGTCATGAGAGACTCGTTCCGGACAGTGATACTTTTGACGCCGAGCCCGCCCTGGGATTTTGGTTTGCATAATTCATCCCAGGCCACAAGGCACTTTGAGCCACTACAAGAATCCTCTCCTCTCCTGTCCAGACAAATGCTCTCCTCTTCTTGTCAAGTACTCCCTCCGGATTGTTCTAAAAAAAAAAGTGCTCCCTCCGGATTTCTTTGTATGACTTTTGTGGAAGGAGGGACTAGGTGGATGACCCCTTTTGGAAGCTGCAGAGAAGACAGCAAAAATAGGAATATTGTCAAGCACCGCGTTCACTAGAACCAAACGACCGATATAGTTTAACCGTGTGGCCTGCCATCCTTGTTGAATTGTGATTCAAATCCAGTTACACTAGTTGACAAGAGGGCCGGCTTGGGCTGGAGCGCAGCTCCGGCCCGTCGCTGAGAGGCTTGGGCCGGAGCGAAGCGGAGGCCTATTGAGATGGACTCCTGGGACGTCCGGGGGTGCCCAAGCGAAGGTCCCTCACAGGTTATGTGTTTACCATTAGTGGTTGTGCTGTGAGTTGGAGGGCAACATTGCAGCCTGTTGTTGCCCAGTCTATCACCGAAGCTGAGTATATGGCTATTGCTGAAGCTTGTAAGGAATCTGTTTGGTTGAAAGGATTGTACGCTGAGCTTTGTGGAGTTGATTCTTGCATTAACCTGTTTTATGATAGTCAAAGTGCAATTTATCTTACTAAAGATCAGATGTTCCATGAGAGGACAAAGCACATTGACATCAAGTACCACTGTGTTCGCGATATAGTCGCGCAAGGTAAGCTAAAGGTATGCAAGATTAGCACTCATGATAATCCTGCTGATATGATGACAAAGCATGTTCCTATTGCTAGGTTTGAGCTTTGCTCAAGCTTAGTTGGTATAACTGTTTAGCCCAAGAGGCTATTTGGCGCCGAAAGTATGTTTCTTTGTTGTGTTCAGGGTGAAGACTTGATTGATGCTACAAGAAGGAATTTGTCTCAAGGTGGAGTTTGTTGAATTGTGATCCAAATCCAATTACACTAGTTGACAAGAGGGCCGGCTTGGGCCTCCATTTCGCTCCGGCTGCGGTACGGATCAGTACCCTATTAGGATTTCACCGATATATATACCTCTTGTAAGCCGCCGTTCGGCGTTATAACCTCACCCGATATAGTGAAGACTTTTGCTGGCTGGCGCCCGTGGTTTTTTCTCTCCCACCTTGAGAGGGTTTTCCACGTTAAAATCTCATGTCCTCTGTGATTAATCTTTGTTCGTTATCGTTTATATGCCTATCGTCCTATAACAATCCTGCCAGGAATTAGTCCTCACTGGTGATAATTTGCTGATCGATAGTTGGCCAGGGTTCGCTTGGAGTTCGAAAGAGGCAGCCCCAGGTAGTTTTTTTAGAAAACTTTCCGGTTTGCACCTAAGGATGGTAGCGAGCTCTGTCTGAACTTCCTCATCGACATGCATTGTAACCATTGTACTTTTGTTGAAGTTAATTGCCAGTCCAGTCGCCTTGGAGAAGTCATCGGGAATGCTTTTAAGCTCGATGATATCTTGCCGATTAGCTCTACACAACTGCGGTCTGTGTAGAGTGGATGGCGAAGTAAGCTTGATTTTTGACAAAGCCTCTTAAGAACATCTGCCACTAGAATGAAGTAGTATGGGGACAATTGGTCCCCTTGTCGGAGCCCTGCCTGCAGTCTATCCATCTTCCTTGAACCCCATTTAACACAATTGAGGACTTAGAGGTCTAAACGATTATGTTGATCTAGCGATGCCATTTTCTCAGAAAGCCTCTTGCTTGCAAGATGTTTTGAAGGCTTTGCCCGATTACTGAATCAAAAGCCTTCGTGAAGTCAAGTTTGAGGATCACTGATAGTGCTTTCCGTTTGAAACAACGCCGAACTAGTTCTGTGGCGTAAATGAAGTTTTCCAAGATACTTCATCCTCTGATGAAGCCTGTTTGATCCCTGTCGATCAAGGTAGGCATCTGTCGTTGCATGTAATCTGCCAAAACAACAAAGGCTCTATTTACGGTAATGCTACCCACCGAGCGTCCGATACGGGTAAACCATCGGACGCTCCTTCCCTGCTTCTATTTGTCTCCCATGGACTATATGCAGTCCAATCTTAACCTGCTCACTCCAATACCATCTCAGTGCATGCATGCATGCATGCATACATTCTGAGCATTTAACTTCTTAGGAGCAAGATTCAAATGATTTTTTCTTTCAAAATACTTATTCAATATGATATTCGATTATATAATATTATTTGTTACAATTAAATCTTTACAACAAGATACCACATGAATATACTCTGATAATTTTTTAAAAGGTTCTTCAATGCATTTTTTAATGTTGCATATGCTTTAACTTAATGTTTCGATAAATGTTTTATTATGTTTCAATGGTTGAGTTAAGAATGTTGCACCTAGTGTAATTCAGATGTTCAAGGGAGTTTTTTGATGTTTCAATATTGACAACTTAGTGTCTCATACATAATATATTATTGAAACATTTTTATATAACAAATGAAACATCGAGTTATAATTGTTGAAATATCTCATTGTTCTCGTTGAAACATCCAAATGATACTGCATGCAACATTTGTAGATGAACTAATGAAACATTAGAAAATACTTATTGAAACATCCAAATAACATCACGTGCAACATTTAATAAATACATATCGCAAAAAAAAACTTAAAATATGAAATGTGTCGAATTCCAGTTGGAACATTTTTGTCTTATACTTGAAAGATCAATTTTAATGGTTGAAACATATATATTTTTTATACCGAAATATAGTGATGTGGGATCTTGTTGTGAAGATTTAATTACAACTAATTTAATTATATGATTGGATCATAGAACGGATATACAGTTTAGAAGAAAAAACATTTTAAAGATCGCTATGTGTGTGTGCATGCACATGTAAGCACATACATGTATTCACGTGGGCCATAAGATAGAGAACAAGAGAGAGATACTAAAGAAGACTTGAATGTCGTAAAGCCGTAAAGGATTGTGGCAGAGGTGCACAGAGAAGAGAGCTGCTCCGGTGGGACCGGAGACTCAGGACAACCTCCGGACACCAGATGGGATACAAAATGATTTTAGCGGAGGTTCCGATCTGGCTCTGGAGAGTCCGGACCATCCGGCACTATTTGCCGGAGCATTCAGTAACCGGATACTTCGGACAAATCTGCCGGACACTCCGAACGGCCAAAAACTAGGAGATGCTCAAGGATTTCAAGGAATTTCTGGACATGTAACTTATGGATTTTGATCACAACCAGCCATCATTCAACAATACATTATCTCTAGTCATGACCAAAGCCCTAGAGAACAACCAAAAGATTTTTCAAACAAAATAGGCACACAATTTTTCGCAAATTTGAGAAAAGTGGTTTTTTACCCAAGTGGGCATGTTTGAGCTCAAGATGTGTGTCAAAGATCATCATTATTGAGAAATGGTGACCAAGACACTAGAATTCAATTTTAATTTACATTTCTTTTATCTCTACTCTAATCATTGAGGATTAGAGAGAGGTGTCATGAAATGTTCCGAGCATCCAAGATATTTAGCTCATTCCTCAACTCACAAAACCTTTTCTCATCCAATGGCTTGGTAAAGATATCAGCTAGTTGGTTTTCGGTTCTCACATAAGAAAGAGCTATATCTCCTTTGGCTTCATGATCTCTTAGGAAGTGGTGCCGGATGTCTATTTGTTTGGTTCTTGAGTGTTGGACGGGATTATTGGCTATCTTGATGGCACTCTCATTATCACAAAGGAGTGATGTGGTCAACATTGTAGCCATAATCTCTCAAGGTTTGCTTCATCCAAAGTAGTTGGGCACAACAACTATTGGCGGCCACATACTCGGCTTCGGCGGTGGATAAGGCTATAGAGTTTTGCTTCTTAGATGACCAAGAAACAAGAGATCTATCTAAGAATTGGCATGTTTCGGTGGTGCTTTTTCGATCAACCTTACACCCGGCATAGTCGGAATCGAAATAGCCAATTAGGTTGAAGCTTGAGCCTTTGGGATACCATAAGCCACGATTTGGAGTGTGGACTAAGTATCTTAGGATTCTCTTCACGGCCACCATGTGACACTCTTTGGGGGCTGCTTGAAAACGCGCACACATGCAAACACTAATCATTATATCCGGCCTAGATGCACAAAGGTATAGAAATGATCCTATGATAGAACGATATACCTTTTGATCCACCGCTTTCCCGCCTTGATCAAGGTCGAGATGTCCATTTGCTTGCATGGGAGTCTTGACGGGCTTGGCACTTCCCATGTTGAACTTCTTAAGCATGTCGTTGATGTACTTCGTTTGACATATGAAAGTGCCCTCCTTGAGTTGCTTCACTTGGAAACCTAGGAAGAACTTTAATTCTCCCATCATAGACATCTCGAAGCGCTTCGTCATTATCTTGCTAAACTCTTCACAAAACGCACGGTTAGTTGAACCAAATATAATGTCGTCGACATATATTTGGCACACAAACAAATCATCATCAATGCGTCTAGTAAAAAGTGTAGAGTCAACTTTCCCGATTTTGAAGCCTTTCTTGATGAGTAAATCCCGAAGACACTCGTACAACGCCCTTGGAGCTTGCTTGAGACCATACAAAGCTTTGTGAAGCTTGTATACATGGTCCGGCTTCTTAGGATCCTCAAACTCGGGAGGTTGCTCCACGTAGACGAGCTCGGAGATGGGTCCGTTGAGGAAGGCGCTCTTCACGTCCATTTGATAAAACTTGAAGTCGTGATGAGTCGCGTAGGCGAGGAGGATTCGAATTGTTTCAAGTCTTGCGACGGGTGTAAAGGTTTCTTCGAAATCAAGGCCTTCAACTTGAGTGAACCCTTGCGCCACCAACCTCGACTTGTTCCTTGTCACAACTCCGTGCTCATCATGCTTGTTGCGGAAGACCCATTTGGTGCCAATCTCATTTTGCTTCGGTCTTTCCACAAGTTCCCATACTTGGTTACGGTGAAGTTGTTGAGTTCCTCTTGCATGGCCATCATCCAATCCGGATTGTCCAAAGCATCATCGACCCTAGTAGGCTCCAAAGAAGACACAAACGAGTAACTTTCACAAAAAATTGCAATACGAGAGCGAGTAGTTACCTCCTTTTGGATGTCTCCAAGGATAGTGTCGATGGGATGTTCATGTTGTATATCTTGGTTGATTCTAGGATGATGCATTGCGGGGGCTTGAGAAGGATCATCATCTTCTACTACTTGAGCGCCTGCAACATCGTCTTCATCCTCTGTGCTTGGATATCTTGAGCAACGGAACTTGGACTTGCCACATGAGGGGATTGAGCTTCATCGGTTTCTCTATGCTCCTCATCCGCTACATGTGGTCGGACGTCGCCATGTTCCTTGTTCAAGATCACCTTGGAAGGTAAATCCTCAACCGCTACACATGGAACAACTTGCTCTTCTTGAGAGCCATTAGATTCATCGAATGTCATATCCTTAGTGACTTCAACAATGCCGGTGACATTGTTGAAGACACGGTAAGCATGAGCATTCGCCTTATAACCAAGTAAAAATCCGGGATCAACTTTAGAGGAGAACTTAGAGTTACGAGGACGCTTGCTCAATATAAAACACTTACTACCAAAGACTCGAAAGTATGAGATGTTGGACTTCTTCCCAATGAGGAGTTCATATGAAGTCTTGTGGAGAAGCTTGTGAAGGTAGAGGCGGTTGATTGCGTGACACGCCGTGTTGATTTCCTCTGCCCAAAACACGTCTGAGGTCTTGTATTCATCAAGCATTGTCCTCGCCGCTTCAATCAAGGTGCGGTTCTTCCTCTCAACTATCCCATTTTGAGGTGGATCGTACGGCGCGGAGAATTCATGCTTGATCCCTTGTTCATCAAGGAAGTCTTCCAAAGAAGTGTTCTTGAATTCTCCACCGTTGTCGCTTCGTACTCCCTTGATCATCATCTTGAATTTATTCTCAACTCCCCGGGCAAAGGTTTTGAAGATGTCAACGGTCTCGCTCTTGTCATGCAAGAAATACACCCACATGAAGCGAGAAAAACCATCAACAATGACAAAACCATACTTGTTACCTCCAATGCTTAAGTAAGCAATGGGTCCGAAGAGATCCATATGAAGGAGTTCGAATGGCCTCTTTGTAGTCATGATGTTCTTCATGGGATGCGGAGTTCCCACTTGCTTCCCGGCTTGATAAGCACTACACACACGGTCTTGGTCTCCACCTTCTTTGGCTCAACTCGCTTGGACTTGGGCTTGGACTTCTTGAAATTGAAAGGATCATACCCAAGTCCAAAGCCTTGATAATTGTTAGTGACCTTGAGAGTCTTGTAGAGTGCATCTTTTGATTGGAAAGACTTCATACACCCATACTTGACCAAGGTCTCCAACCTCTCCTTATCCTTTCTCAACTCTTCCAAAGCTTTCAAGTTAGTAGCATATGCATTCAAATTCAAATCATAGCATAAGGCGCATCCCTTGCTAGTGGAGGCATTAGAAGCACTAGGTGGTTCATTTGAAGAAGAGGAACTAGTCCAAAGAATGGCGAATTGCACCTCAAGCTCTTTATGAGTCTTTGTGAGACTCCCAAGCCTATCTTGAAGTGCAATGTTGTCATTCTTAAGAGTAGTCATGGAGTCTTGGTAGGATTCCATTTCCTTGGACAAAGACTCAACCCTCTTCTTCTCCTTAGCCAATTGGCTCTCAAGGGCAAGAGTTCTCTCTTTTTTAAAGATGAGCAACTCCTCTTGTCTCTCAAGAGTATCCTCCTTAGCCTCTAATGCCTTCATGAGCTTAGATATGCGACTAATTGCCTTCTTAATAAGACTCTTGCACAAGTCCTCATCCTCGCTCGAGGAGCTACTATCATCATCAATACTCACAAGCTTGGAAGAACAAGCTACCTTGCGACCTTTTGCCATGAGGCAAGTGTGAGAATTGTTGTCATCGTCGCTATCGGACAAGTCGTCGAAGAGAGACCTTCTTGGGGAAGTAGACTTGATAGCAAACGTTGCAATGCCTTTGGTCTTGTCTTCATCATCATCTTCGTCCTCATCATCCGACTCCCACACATCTCCAATGTGTGCTTCACCGACTTTCTTGTGAAATCTCGCCCGCTTCTTCTCATTCTTCTTGTTGGAGTTAGCCTTCTTCTTCTTGGGACAATTGGCGATGAAATCGCCCGGATCGCCACACTCAAAGCACGCCTTCTTGGGTTGCCTCTTGTCCTTGCTAAATCCTCTCTTCATGAACCTCTTGAAGTTCTTGATGAAGAGAGCAAACTCCTCATTGTCTTCATCTTCATCATCATCATCATCACTCTCATCTCCATCATCCTCATCCCTCTTCTTTGTCTTGGCTTGAAGGGCAACCGCTTTGTTCTTGAGAGATGTGGTTGCTTGGGAGATCTTCTTCACTTCTCTTGCTTCATCCTCCCATAACTCATGGGAGATGAACCTTCCAAGTACATCGCTTGGAGTGAAACGCTTGAAGTGACGATCTTCACAGATGAGAGTGACCAAGGTGGAGTTGACGGGGACAAAAGCTCTCAATAGCCTTCTCACCACCGTATGATCATCCCAATCTTCACTTCCAAGCCCTCTTATCTTGTTGACTAGGATCATTATACGGTTGTACATTTCTTGAGGCGTCTTGCCGTCTTCAATGGCAAACCGGCCAAGCTTCCCTTCCAAGAGCTCGATTTGGGACTCCCTCACACGATCGGTCCCTTCATGGGCCACGCGAAGGGTATCCCAAATCTTCTTGGCCTCCTCCAAGCCATCCACCTTGTTGCGCTCTTCTGGTGTGAGAGCGCTAAGTAGCACATTTGTAGCTTGAGCATCGAGGTGCACCATCTTGATCTCCTCCAGTGTAAGAAAAGTATCTTCATAAGGGATATCCACACCCGAGAGAATAATATTCCAAATACTTGAGTGCAAAGAGATCAAATGCATCTTCATCATGTGCTTCCATGACGTGTAGTGAGTCCCATCAAAGATGGGAGCACGTCCGGAAGGCACGGAAATGAAATTATGAGATGAGGGGTTAATTTTAGAATAATCATAATGAAATTCCGCCCCTTTCTTTGAGTTGGACTTGTTGGACTTGGAGGATTTGTCGGACTTCTCGGACTTAGTGGTCTTAAAAGACTTGTGAGAGCCCAACTCCTCCTCCTCTTCTTCTTCATTTTCTTCTTCTTCAATCTCTTCATTCTCGCGAGCGGGGCGTAGCTTCACCATTTCTTCAAGCGGTTAAACCTTGTAGAAGAGCCTGCTCTGATACAAATTGAAAGGTCTAGAGGGGGGTTGAATAGACCTGGCCTGTTAAAAATTCCTGCAAAGGATAAACAGCGGAAGTCAGATCGTCCGGATGCTCCGGCTCTATTGTCCGGATGCTCCGGTAACCGGATGTTCCGGACAATAGTGTTGGATGCCCCGGATCTAGGAATTGACTTCTCATGAAGGAGAAGTCCACAGAGATGATCCAATGCAGTAAATCAACAGAGAGAACAGAGAACAGAGACAACGATTTTTTATCGTGGTTAGGGTCCAAAGACCATACTCCACGTTGAGGCGCTCCTAAGAGTGAGATCAAACAATCTCAAACCTCATCATGCTATCTCACACAAGCAGAGGTTGATCTTCAAGGAGCTCTCGGACTAGCAAATCTCCTGACGATCCAATGATCAAGTCCCCAACGGAGAACCCTAGTCCCTAGTAGCCTCTTTGCTCTATCAATCCCCACTTCTATGAGCAAACATGGTTGTTCACTCACTTACCTCGTTAGGGCGAGGAAATCTCGTACAAACCTTCCCGGGCGTACCACAATCGGATGGAGCTCGCGGGCGACACCTAGCCGTCTAGGAGACAAGTTTCCAAGAGTAACAAATCCACGAACAAGATCTTGGTGTCAATCCCTAGATGCTCATTAAGAACCTAGTCCAAGCCTACACTCTCAATCCCTCACAAATCACTCACTTATCCAAATCCAAGACTAATAGTGAATCAATATGTGCTCTAGAGACCTAGGGTGTGTGTATGAGTAGTTATGACAGCCAACCTAGCTAAGAAAGGGTAGGTGGCTTTAAATAGCTCTCCCTTCCCAAACTAACCGTTGGAACAGCTGGTTCGGATACTCCGGACCTCATAGCCGTTGGGCTATGACATGATCACAGTGACGTGTAGTAGTCGTTTGAAACAACTTACATCATCCGGATGCTCCGAACATTCCGGTCCCCAGGTCTAGATGCTCCGGTACTCCATACCGGATGCTTCGGACCAACTGACACCCCACCTATTCTACGTGTAAGTGGTGCAAAGTGTCACTCTCTGGTCATGAAATAGATTCTAATGAGCATCCTGAGATTAAGCAAGACCTAAATCATGAATCATTCTTAATAGTACGGTGATTCCTACGACTCAAATTAAATAACATCCTATATCTAATCCCGTTGAGCCACGAATCCATCTCCATCTTGCTTTCACTTTCACAACTCATTAAACAAGGTTAGCTCCTTAATCTTGTTGTCATTCATCACCAAAACCCACTAGGGGGTAATTAGTGCACTTTCAACGACAACGGGAGGTCTCGTGGTGCGGCCTTTTGCCGGTGCGACCCTATGAGATCCAAGGAGTGCGGGAGGCGCACCCCTTGCCGCCGCCGCCTCATCGCCGATGGCGGGTGCGGTGACGCCGGCTGCGACCGCCGTGGAGCGACTGTCGCGGCCGTCCCCACGCCGCTTTCCCTCTCTCGTCGCCTGCGCTGCGGTGGAGAAATGGAGGTCTTGTCCTCGTCGAGCGTCGATGCCTCCTCACCCCGACGCTTCCTACCCCCATTCAACGCCGCCGCAGGGGGCTGCATTGCCGCTGCCTTCTTATCCACCCGCGATTGACAAGCCGCATGGAGGAAAAGACAGTACATGATCTGGTAAGCATTATTCACTCTGGGTGTGAACGCAATCTTGTTGGCCTTCGCCGATGTTGATTTTTTCTTCAGTCGGGGCCTTTTGTTTTTGCTACGACGTAGACCTGCCGGTGAGTTTCTCCCAGGTGCTAAGACCGTTAACATGCTCATGGCATTTGCAGTAGCTATATATGTAGTTTTGATACGCTCTCTATGATTTTGAGCTATTAACTCTATAGTAATTTTGTAAATCATTCATAGGAGCAGTTGCTTGAACACTTCAGAGATTGCGGGTTCCAACCTGAAGTTCTCTTATTTGTTTTCATTATTTGAAGTCAGCAAGTAGATGAATGCACTGTCTGGAAGGACCCTGTGACATTGTACTGGTAACTTCAAGTTAATTTGACATTTGTGCATGCAAACTGTTTGCTGATCACTACATGTTATCACATCTTGATGTAAACAGTTTTGATATACCTCTTTACCTAATAATGGCTCATATTGAGTACAAACCATTTGCTTTCAGGCTATTAGTGAATAATAAGCTCAAATATGTAGGTTTTAAAATTTTCAAAAGGATTCTGGCCCATTTTTCATTCAGTTCCACCTCAACCTAATTAATAACCAACCAGATACCAATAATGCGTTTGCGGGTTCGACTTGGTTAAAAATTGATACCATTTGTACAGGACATCTCTTAAAGACATGTCATGTTTGATTTGTTTCTCTTCCACTCCGATGCATTATTTTGAACGATTATTAATTAGCTCAAGACCAAACCACACTAATTAGTGAGAACATAACCTTTTCCATTCTCTCAGGTTATTTGCTCTTTGTCGTTCACATCGCTGCTGCCATCCACCTCCCCATAGCAGTGCCCAAGCCCATCCAGCGTCGCCAACAACCTCTGCTCTCAGACCGCTCTCTGCCCGCCTCCCCGCTATCAGCCCCGCCGAATAGGTAACTCGAATAGCAGCAACTCAGCCCATAGGAACTTCAAACTCAGTGATTTTAGTGCTCGAGATTGTGAATAAACTGAATGGAACCAGGATTACTTGTGGGAATAAGGTTTTTCCAAACCACACGTATCATAATAGCATAGTCCGTACAGATATGTATGATTCACTTGTGGGAATTAGGTTCTAATCCTCTGTTAGAGTTTCAGCTTTCTGGACTATTTGCTTGAGGAGGGAGGGAGGAGGGAGATGAGGGGAGGCAGAGGAGGGAGATGGCGGGCAGACGGAGGAGGATCTCCTGGATCAGGACGCCGCCGCCTGCAGACGGCGCTGCAGGAGGTTCATTTCGTCGCCCTGGTCGGTCACTCATGTGTGGTTTTTGTTCTTTTTTTGTTTGTTTTTTGAGTTGGTCCTCATTTCTTCACTCTGTATAGTCGAGTTTTTCACTCTGCACACTCAATTTTATCAGGTAAAATATGTACTACTCGAATTTAAAAACACATTTAAATTGAAGTCAGATAAAATATTTCTCTCAATTCTAAAAGCATGATTGCAGACGATTACATCATGTTTTACTTG
The DNA here is from genome assembly GCA_000325765.3 of Leersia perrieri. Lineage (NCBI taxonomy): Eukaryota > Viridiplantae > Streptophyta > Magnoliopsida > Poales > Poaceae > Leersia > Leersia perrieri. The sequence goes on from CM002481.1 coordinate 170,487, forward strand.
TGTGTCTCACCCAAGTTTAGATATGTGATATGTGATAAGATAGCGCAAGTATTGAATTAAGTGCATATTGTTTGCAGATCAGCTTGATTTTTTGATTAAAAGCTTTTCCTTATCCTCCTTACCATGAATTTTTGGATTCATAGTGGTTGCAGATTAGCTTGAAAAAGGATATTTTAAAACAAAATGTAATCACTCCTGCTCATGTTTATTTGTTAAAGTTTGATCATGGTTTGATTTTCATTCTTTTATAGAAAATTCCAGGCGAAAAGAGAAACAGTATTGGTTAATCTTTATGTCCTGACTGAGGTTAGTGCTATCAAATTTATAACGTATGCATTGGAAAATTGAACTGTATCAAGTAAATGGATAGAGGCTGACATGGATAAAATCAATTTTGACAAGTAAAAGCTGATCTAACAGAAAGTATGCTTTATTTAGTTATTTTGTAGAGTCAGCTCTATTTGCGATATATTTGGACTATATTTTCTGAAAAATTAGAGGAATGCAATTTGGGTCTAAGGGAAATGATGATACTGTGGGGATTTTGAATCAATGCATATATGAGATATGGGAATATGGGATATGTTCCTGTTTGATTGGGCAGTAATGGGATGGAGTAGTGTAGAAATCTTTTGCTGACGTGGTGAAACTTGAAATCCAAGCATCTGCCATTTCTATTTACACCCTAGTCCGAGGGGCGGATCCACCATGGGGGCAGAGGGGGCTGGAGCCCCCACTTCCCCATGGATCCCATGGAGCCCCCTATAAATTTCAGCCATAGATGAAGAGGAAGATGAAGAAAATGAGAAGAAAGAAGAAGAGAAAGAGAGGAGAAAGGAACTATCTTGCAGCTCTAGATCCGCCGCTGCCTGGACCTAAGAAAAAGACAACAATATGTCATCTTCTATGCAGCTCTTTCTTCTACAACTATATGGATTGAGTATCTGGGAGGCCTGATTCTACTATTGTATCATTCTGTAGGTATACAACTCAAGAATTTAATATTCTACCAGTATCACTTATTCACTCTAAAGACTACAGGTATACAACTAAAGCATTGAAGATTATACCTGGACAATTTTTTTATATGTGTAGATTTATATATACGAAGATAAATAAAAACTGTGAATTAGCCATGTCATCCTACTGACAGAAGTTGTTTTGATGTTTGCCTTTTAAATTATTATTAGAGGAAACAAATAGACAAATCTCATCTAAGGAATTGAAACTCCGGTGTACACATGCATAATTTGCTAACAGTTTTTGAGATACTAAATGCAACAATATAGTGATCTGCTGTACCTATACTATCTCACTGTCCCATAATTCATGGATTAAAAAGGGATAATGTGTTAATGTGAAATTAATTAAACACTGCTCAGTCACTTTCCCAAGTTTCAGTGAGGTAATTGTCATTTTTTTTTGAAGAATTACAGCAGGAGAGGCTCCTGCTGTGTTATATACATATACATATACATATACATATATACACATATACATATACATACACATATACACATATACACATATATACACATACACACACACACATATATATATATATATAATTACAACAGAGATAAAATATTTCAATATTTACAGGAACATATTTACAACGAGCTTATCCATGATAACCAGATGGCTTTTGTATCTTCCTTCACCCTACACAAAAGTAAAGTGAAATCTTCCTTGAAGAGCTCCTTCCACATAGCAAAAGAGGGGTGCATGTTCTTGAAGATGAAGTTGTTTCTGACTTTCCAAATATTCCACAAAGCTACAGCAAGTACTTCTATGAAGAAGCAGTGTGTAAAACTTTGTTTAGCTTCCATGATCATATTCATAAAATCCAAATTGAGTTTCCAGTGAATTCCAAGATATCTCCTGCAGGTGGTTGCGAAATTACAAGAGAAAAACAGATGCATAAAATCCTCCAGTGTTCTTACATTGCATAATACACACTCAGGTCCTGAATTGACCTGAAGACATTTTCTTTGTAGCATATCTTTTGTATTAAGTTGATCCATTAACAGTAGCCACAAAAAAACTTTCAGTTTCAGCGTGCACTTGCTTTTCCAGATGAGAACTAAAGGTTGAGCCACTTCCAATTGAGCAAAAAAAACAGTTCATATAGTTTCTTTGTTTTGTATACTAAACCCCAAATATAACTCCATGTGTCATTGTCCTCCCTGTTTCTGACTTCCATGACAATATTATCCATTAACTGAACTTGTTGATAAGCAGTAGGAGATAGTGAGGTAATTGTCATCAGTTATCCACATTGTTTAGACAGCTCATTACTTGATTTGTATTTATGGGTTTGTTGCTCTGACATAACAGGGAAGGAGGAAAATATTACTCAGTCTACACTTGATAAAACATTTTCAGAGAATATACAAATGCAGAAGAAACTCCGAAGAAGATGAAGCAAGTACATGTTGCAGCAGCATGCCTGATTACAACTTAAATATCAGGTGTCTGGTCTCATCACCATGTATCATTACCGAAAATAAACTTGCATGGTTCACTAACCATATTTAGTTCAACTAGCTGGCAACCCGTGCGTTGCACGGCTATTGCTATCATGTTACAAAATATTAATTTTAAACATTTTTTTTGAAATTTACATCCAAATTTTGTTTTGTATGTGATGCATCCGGCCCAGATGGGGTTGGCCGAGGCCCAACAAATTAAGGTTGTTTTCTTAGGCACACCCACATGGGGAAAGGTCAATCTCCCTAAGAGACTAGTCTGATAGGGAAATGTTGCTTCCTTCTCCCCAGCTAAGCAAGGTGGGATTATTCAGAGGCTCACACGGTCGCCGCCCGACTACAACCATACTAGACATTATAACCAGATGGTTGTGTGTTGCGCCTTTGTCAGCGGGTAATAGTGGAGGATGTCCTCATCATTCTCCCCTTCTTTACAAGGGCCCAACTCTGATACCAAATGATGCATCCGGCCAAAATGGGGTTGGCCGAGGCCTAACAAATTAAGGTTGCCCGGACCCAACAGTTTTTTTAGACACACCCACATGGGAAAAGGCCCAATCTCCCTAAAAGACTAGTCTGATAGGGGAAAGGTGGCTCTCCCTTTTAAGGTGGCTTCCTCCTCCCTAGCTAATCAAGGTGGGATTATTTAGAGGCTCACATGGTCGCCGCCTGACTACAACCGTACTAGACGTTACAACCATACTAGATGGTTGTGTGTTGCGCCTTTGTCAGCGGGTAATAGTGGAGGATGTCCTCATCAGCATGTCTAAATAAAAAATGATATGTTTTTTCACTGTTTAAAAAAAATCAAAATTAACAGTTTAAATATACCTAGAATCCAACCTAAGTACCATTTGTACCCAGTGTCAGAAACTCAACTGGTTTCTACTCTCAATTATAGCATTTTAATAATATACAACTTTTTGAAATTTGTGATTCAGTTATCACTATAGAATTTTCAAGATATAATAATTCAGAAATTTATCCTAATAGATGTTGAGTGCACTCAATTTGGAATATCATTTATAGCCTTTTCCCTAGTTTAATAACTATAAAAATCAGAATTAATCACTACTCATTTTTTCTCATAATGGAATTTCAATTCAGTATTTTTTCCTAATTTAAATTACTAATTTGGACTAATTATTACTGAGTTTTATGTTCTGGTCAAAAGTAATTACTTAGTTGTCCTCATCTTGGAATGTCAATTATTTATTTTTTGTGTTCTTACTATATCTAATTCATGAAAATCATGTTTTATTTCATCTGGAGTCTGAATTACAACTTCTTATGATTTAATAATTCTGAAATTCCATACCAATAAGTCATCAGTACAGTGTTCATGATTTTGTAATTAAAAAAAAGGTAAACTGATTCACTGCATTACTTCTGTAGTGTTATTTGGCAAGCCTAAGTAACCTTGCGCGCGTGCACAAACAGACATATGGAAACAAATTATTAGTTGCTGCTTGCATGTTTCATTTATTCAAAAAATATATAAAATCATATGGGTCTCTGTTTCGAAATTATCATTTAACAACTTAATTTCTTTAACAATCAGATTTCTTTTTCTGTCGATCGATCCAAAATGTATTACCTAGACACTTACTAATATTGATAATATTGATAGACACAGTTGTTGATCGACCTGATTACCTAATACATTTTTATAACGCAACTCATTTAATTGGAAAAATATTAATTCATTATTTGAAAGAAAATCTTAAATCAAGAATAAATAGGCCACTATATATAGCATGCGAGTTCCACGGAATACCTCCATGGGTTGGAGAAGCAACAACAACAAATAAATACTGATAGGTGCAAGTGTACTTTTCAATTTGAGGATTATCCTCTCAGCACCTGAAACTGAAATTTATAGTCATGCGTGTTACTTGATAGGTTATTCAGGAAAATAATAGATCAATATATATATGTTCTTTTCTTCTGTATTATTATTAGACAGTTCACTTATTAATGGATGAACTATATAATTTTCTTTTTTGCTGTTTTTCGGCCATATTACACTCATAGAGTGAACAAACTCATTCAATAGGCAAAAATCGTAAATACATTCGATTTCAATTAATTAGACGCCAAGAATATCTTAAGTCACATTGAATTTGTAAACTTGTAGAACACAGTTCCAAACGTGAAATCGATATTGACATGGTTGAATTCAAACATCCAAGTTAAACATAATACCTGCTTGAAGCGTTTTGTGCCAGACGATGCCGCAAACGATTGAGATTAGGCAGCAGCCATCAATATACGTACATGTCTTTGACTTCTCCACAACTTCTATGCAGGGAAGCATCAGATGTTTACACAGTGAATCCCTGTGATGTGTCCATGATCGAAGTCGATGGAGTCCAATAAACACTCGCCAATAACCAGAACAAAGGGCGCAACACGGAGGCCTTCATCCCTAACAATATCCATGCACCTACCAGTTTATCCCCTTCATAAATCTCGTTAAGGAGATATATATGATCAACGATCTCCTGTTTGTTTTATTTGATGCATATTTGATCTGAATCTACGATATGTTCGGTTGTTAATGGGATCAGATATGTTCGGTTGTTAACGGGCTCTAAAACTGGCCCACATCAATCGAAGATTATATCTTAATAATCTACGGTCATGATAATTTAATTAATAAATTAACAGCTAGATCTTTCTAATTAACGTGAGAGCTCGTAGAAAGTGCCCAATTAATATAGGTATAGATAGTACGTACAATATGTTGAGCTATATTCCGTCTGGCAACTATCAGATAATTCCTTCAAGATATCGTTCTTCTCAGCACATGAAATGTAATTAAAAAAAGGCCTTGTGAGTGAATTAATTACCCAACAGTTATATCATCTGCTTTGAATTAAAGAAACTAAACTCAGGGCTCTGCTAGGAAGCTCAAGCCTGTAAATAGTTGGAACCATTGATCACATATTGATAACTTAAACTTTATACTAAAAGATGGTAATAGGAACATAAAGTACAATGAAATATATATACATTCAGAGGATATGTTTACCTTAAGATTTTGAAGCAAACAACTGATCAACAATTATTTTGCAGGTCGAGAGATATAGCTCAGAAGCTAATTAACAATGTTGACCACAGGTATGATGGGCACAAAGGAGTTGACTGAAGCTTGTTCTTCATCTATGCACTCTGCATATTGTAGCTTGATGCATGACAAAATAACCATTTCAGTAAGAACAATGTCTCCTCCCCTTAACAAAAAATTAGAAACTAATTCAGCTTCTCACACAAAAATCTCCAACATTATGTCGCACAAAATTATGTTTCAACTGATTAACATACGATCAAATTTCCCTAGAGATCCTCATCTGTAATACTGCTGCACCAGGGAAAATTTTGCCAGAAAAAAAAACACCAGTTTGGAAATAATCACCAAAAAAAACACGTACATTAGACATAGGATGACGCATGTAGCTACGGTCCTGTAATACTGGACGATCACTGCAGCAGGGAAAAAATAAATTAGCTATAATGGTGAATCTAGCAGCAGGGCTGCCATACCTAAGGATAGATCAATACACTCTCCGATATCGTCATTACTAAGGCAAGGGATAAAATCTATCGCAGCGCCGCAAAACAAATAAAGAAAAGGTTATAGTTAATACCGGACGCTAAACGCTCTGTATAGAATGGTAGGCGACCATGCCGGAGCCGGCAATGACACAGACTGGGAATGTGGGAGGGCTTTAACCGGCGCCATTGATCGCGAGGGGGTGAGGATGTTGCCGACTTATTGAAAAAGCAAGGACGACGACGTCAGGTGACTGGAGGCTGTGGCGCAGGAAGAATCAGCAAGATGGGGAGGTGCAACTGTGCAAGGACGACGCGAATCGAATGGATGCAGGCAACACTGGATGGATCAACTGGGCGCCGCCCGAAGTGAATCGGTGGAGATGGGGAATTAATTTTGCGTGCAAGATGGGAAACCTGAATGAAATGACATTGCTTTGGAGCTGGAGGCTTCGAGAGGGCAGTGGCCCACCTCCAGCCGCATAAGAAGGAGGAACGCACTTTCAACGACATGGATATGAGCAGCATGATCCAGCGGCTAGATCATCCAGGGAACTGTAGTTTCTACAGTAGAAGGTCAGCACGTGGCAGCTTAACGCATTTGGTATACCAAAACCTTGAGTTCTATTGATTCGTGTTTTACAGGATGACATATCAATCCACATCCTTCACAAGTCCACCAGAGTAAGGTCATTCTCGTGTGGCTCCGAGCTGCCGAGACGGGGGATGGGATCTTGTGGTTGCCGCCAGCTTTAAGGGGAGAAGGGGGAGGGGAGGAAGCCGACTCGTCGGTTGCACCTTCCAGTGTCGGCAACGTTACGAGGCAGCAAGGTCAGCGTGTGACACCTCATGTGTGAGCGACGACACGCGTGTGTAGCTGTGCGGGAGAATAGAAGGTCTGCGTGTGTGTATCTTAAAGCGAATTAAACGTCGCATGATATTGGTTGGGATCTTTTTATGTGTAGTCCCTTATAATAATATCCTACTCGCAGTTAATCTTTATATGTTTAAGAAATGTACATAACTAAAATGATTGTCACATCTACCAACTTGGTTTATTGATGGTATGTCTATATCCCATATGCATTTCACATTTAAATTTTACTGGTAAATCTGACATTTCATATTTGAACTTGTTTATTCGAAATGGAGCACCTAATTGTTTTGTGAATAGACTGATAGAAGCATGTTACATTCTTATTCTAATTGTATTATAATACATTATGTTTTTCGTCTTCGGATGTTTTATAATACTGCCACCGTAGCGTTAGCATGGGCAGATTAGTTGAATTGGAGCAAACTCAACCAAAGTTGATCAGCTGTGTTTTGTGTAAGTTCAAAAAGAAAGCTTAGCAAAATACAGACATACATTTACGGATTGCCAGTCGCCCCACATCTCCCCATCTTCCGTTTTGTGTTTTTTGGCTGCTTTGATTAGATGAACTTTAGTTCCTCATTAGCTTCAGATTGAAACCCTGAAAAAGTTGTTTGTTTCAGCATGTACAAATTTCCCTATCCTGTCTATACTATGAAAAGAATAATCATATATGGAAACTTAGCTGTGAGAAAAGAATCAGTTCAGCATGCAGAAAAACATACGAACAAACTCAACTTGATGCTGAAAAAATACGGTAAGAGTTACTGAATTCATTTTTGCTTGAAATAGAAAAATCTGCTATGGTAAGATGCGCTTATGCTGCATATAATTCTGTATGGATGATGAGTGTCATTAGTTCTACTTGTTAATCTCCAAATAAGGGTGTCATTAAATTTTGCTAGACATATATTCTTTTTATCAGAAAAATAGATACAGGCGAAGAGCCAAATTCTGTGTTATTAGCACACACAAATGCTAAAAATCTTGAATATGCATGGGTACCCTAAAAACAGAAGAGGAAAAAAATGTCTGCACCACAGAACGTACCAAAACGAAAACTATACATTGTGACAAAATTTATCTAAACTAGTAGCTGCTAGTTGCCAAAAAAATAAGTTGATTAACCTATATTAGCGTGCCCTTTATCACTTTAGCATTGTCCATCAAAATTCCTAGGAAGGATTGCTAAAGTCTATTTAGCACAAGTAGCATTTAAGTTAGCTGAGAGTCAAGGGGTTAGAAACCCATCTCTTGAAAACAAAAAACAGAAGTTTTCCATGTGTTAGATCTTTACCCCCAGGTATGATCAATGACTCTTGTTTACTACCCCTATACTTACCAATCACAACCATCCCTCCCACCAACCTTCTCCTCTCAACCAATCACAACTCTTCCTCACCTCAACCTTAATTTCTCCAAAAAAGGGCATAATTGCTTATATTTTGAGACGGAGGTAGTAGCTAATAACAAATCTAACAAACAGATGGCAAATATAGTAGACAAAATTCCTGGTTGAAAACAAATGGAACAGATCAAATCACATAACTAAAAAAACAAAAATGTTGCTCACAGAAGTTAGGGGAGATCATGACAAATATGACAAACAGATGATCTGAAAAATATCATGCGACTATTAGCTAACACAGATTAGACAAAAGACAAACCGGAAAATCTGACAAACTAAAAACTTGGCCTGCTAGTTGCCAACAAAACAAGCATCCCCTCACAATGATAAAAGTAAGTTTCATGACAAACAAATCTGCGAAGTTACATTGAAAAAACTGAAGTCACGGTTATCGATATTTAAACAAAAGTTCATACTAACCCAAGATGTCCTAATGTTTTTTACATGTCCGGACAAAACTGGAACATGCATGTAATCCAAACAGTAGTAGCCAAGTGATGCAACAAGCCAGCTCTAACAACCAGAACAGAACAGGTAATACAAATAGTACAGATGAAGGAAAAAAATCCTATATTTGCTCAATGTTGTTCTAGCCAATCAGCACAAACAAATTGCCTTCTAGCTTTGGCGTGCTGTGACAGAAGAAAGGGACAAGAGTACCTTACTATATATCTCCAAACTAGCAGTTTTCTTTTGAACACATTGGATTGATGTCTTCTTATCTTTCTTCAACCTAGCGGTCAGCACAAGTTATTTTCTTCTCTTCAAAGACCCTCTGTAGCATATAATATTATTCAAAATTATACAGGCTTACAAAGATAATTTATATTGTTGTGAGAAGAACATTGTATTGATCTGATTAATTCTAATATGAATATATTTCCAAAGGGAATTGCATTTGCACAAAAGCTCCTAGATTAGGAGAACAACCATCAATGACTACAACTTTTTAATGAACAAATAATACAGACTCAATACAAATTACTTTGGCATTGGCTGAATCTAGTTCATAGTTGTGCATGCAAAAAAAAAAAAACAGTAAGTACAAAAAAAAATCAATTTCACACAAACATATGGCAGATTTTTAGAATGGTAAAATATCCCTTTAACTACAGACTGTGTGGATGAATACAAAATACTAGAGCAGCAGTTAAAGAGGAAAAAAAAAAAGAGCACCTAACAGATCGGACATTTATGCTCACACAGATACACATGTTGAGCCACACCGCAGATCTACAACAACATCACCATACATTTCGTCCCCCACCCCCCAACACAAATGTGAACCAAAATTCAAATGAAATTAACATCAATACCCACTGTGCCGGTGGAGCTCTTCACCAACAGCAAGCAGGGATGATCTGGACACCTCATCTTTGGCATTGGCTGAATCGGAGCAGAAGGTCGTAGTAATGGCTTACCCCGTTGGAGACAAAGCCCGTTACCTAGCACAAATCCCGCCGCTGCGGCGCCGTCACCGCCGGAGAAGGCATCGAGGGCAGCGCGGGGTCACGGCCGCGCCGCCGAGAAAACCTTGACTGACCGGTGGAGTGTGGAGACAGACGGTGCTAGTGCGTGTCGGTGGATGGAGGAAATGTATCCAGATCCTTCACGAATCTTGGAAATACAGCTACGCTGCACTGTTTTGCACTAAATAGCGATCCCACCTAATACCCAAAGTAGCGGCGTGAGTCGCGAGCGTGTTTCCAAAAACGAAAAAATGTGTCGCGCTCGCCGCGCGTTTCCCGCGCCGCGACCTGACAGCCCACGAGCGGCCACGACAGCCACCGCCGCGGCCATTTCAGTTGACGGTGGAGAAAAACAGGAGCCCAGAAAGGAAGAAGAAAGGGTAGAGAGATCGAATAAAAAAAAGAAACCAAATAGAGAAGAGTTAGAGGGAACTAACCTAGTTATCATCGAACAAACAATACATCAAAAACTTCGCCATTCTTGTGTAGTTTCTATATCGCTCCCAAAAATCACAACATTTCTTGCCAATTTATACTACAATTTGCACTATAGGACACCAATTCAAACATGCTACATATCTTTCTTGCCAATTTTTACTACAATCTGCAGGATAGGAAACCAAAGTTGGTTCCTTCAAACATGCTACATATCTTCTCTTCTTTGATTCTGGAAAAAAAAAAGAAGTGCGATTAGGTTACTTGTAATCCCCAGGAAGTTACATCCTACTAATGAATAAGTTACTCTCTTGGAAAACTAAAATTACATCGAGATCTCCATGCATTTACCTGACATTACGTTTTGTATTTTTTTTCGTCAGGTGGATAAGCTTTCACCGCCCTTTTTTGCTGATACTGCATCAAAAGGAGAGAAAATATGAATACAAAATTACATCTAACATATATTGTCCTGTCATAAAAAGCTACATCCTGAAACATTAAAAGTTACTTCCTTCAAACATAAAAGTTACATCCCCATATGAACAAAACTATCCCAAAACACTTAAAAATTACATATCTGGAGTTGAAAACTTTACATCTTCTAATTACTGTAACTTACATATCTGGTGTTGCTCCCCAATCATTAGGTTACTATAAAAAATACATGCCAAATTTTGTTACTCCCATATATACTGAAGTTACATCTATGTTATTGTTTTATGCAGGACCCATAATAGAGTGATAGGCATGTTCCTATCATGTGTTATATAAAATCCCATATATACTAAATATAAAAGTTGCATCCCATGTATACTAAAGTTACATCCCATATATACTAAACATAAAAGTTACATCTCATATATACTAAAGTTACATCCCATATATACTAAAGTTACATCCCATATACATCTCAAACATATAAGTTACATCCCATATATACTAAAGTTACATCTCATATACATCTCGAACATATAAGTTACATCTCATATATACTAAAGTTACATCTATGTTATTGTTTTATGCAGGACCCATAATAGAGTGGAAACCATGCTCCTATCATGTGTTGAAATGCAGACGACATGAGTATCCAAAATTTGTCCATTCAGGAGATACTCAACCTGATTCCATGCATACAGGAAGTAAATAATTACTAAAGTTACATGAACAATGCAGACCATACAGGTACTCCCTATACATCCTAAATCAAAGTAATAATTTATGTTGAAATCCAACATCATGATATCCACATTACAATTTTCTCCCTGGAGAATCACACATAACCACACAAAGACGTTTGAATAGTATATTTACAGCGAAAACATTGGTCTAGGTTCAAAAAAAAAAACTAAATCTGTGTGAAAAATTTCCAAATGTGGAGACGAAACCAAATTAAAATCACAAACCAAAAGAGGACCTCACTAATATGACCTCGGTAACTAACTAGGGTTAATTGGTTCCATGCCATTGCAATTTGTCCGAGTTGAAGAAGTGCCATTACTATTCACGATATCGGCTGGGTGCCAATGTAACTTTACAAAAATTAGAACCGTGCCACTGCCGTCCACTTTTCCATCTAACTATCACGGTTTCCGTCCTCTTCCTTCTTTTCCCCTTTTCTCCCGTCATCTCCTCCGCCTCCGGCCTCGTCACGCCGCCACAGCCGCATCCTGTAGATCCACTCCCTTTCTTCACTCCGCCGCTAGCCTCGGTAGACAACTCGGGCTGCAGCACTTCCAAATCAACAAATCCAGCCACCACAGACAGCCACCACAAATCCAGCCACCGCTAACGTCACAGGAGAGAGACAGAGAGAGAAGAAAAGAAGAATCGCGAGATGGAGGCGGCGGCGGGCTCCACCACTTCCCCGCCCTGCCACCTCGACCTCTCCGCGGAGCTGTTCGGCGCCGGCAGCCGTCCCGGATCGCTCGACCGTGGCAGGTGCTGCCCCGTCCTCGCCGCCTGTGTACGACAACCAGCGGTGTGTACGACAACCAGCAGGTGCTGCCCCGGCCGAATGCGACGTGCGACACCGTGCTCTGCTTCTGTGGCATCCGGCTCCACCAGATCGGCTCGCTCCGCTGCCCCGCTGCGTTCGCCGTCGCCGGCAGCGGAGGCGGCGCGGCCAAGAACGCCACGCCGACCGCCGCGGTGAAGGAGCTGGAGAAGAGCTGCAACAATGCATCCTACGCCACAAGAGCGAGGCGTCGTCGACTCCAATCGCCGCCCGTCAACCGCCGCGACCCCTCCCCGTCCTCCATCGCGGCGCCGAGCGGCGGATCCGTCCGTCGACACCTCGTCCTTTACCCCGCCGCCGCCGAGCGTCCTGGAACGAGCCGGATTTGTCGCACTTCGTCGTCGGAGCTCTCCCGTCAGCGTTGTCCGGCGCCGGAGCTCTCCCGCCGGTGTGGTCCAGCGCCGGAGTTCTCCCGCCGGCATGGTCCGGCGTCGTTCAACGGGAGAAGAAGGGGGGAAACGGAAGAAAAGAAAAAAAAAATGAAGGAAGGAGACGGAGAGTTGAGTTTGTGGATGGAAAACGTGACGGCGATGGCATGTTTTCAATTTTGTAAGAAATGTAATGTCATCCAGGCGATATCGCGAATTGTAATGGTACTTCTTCAACTCGGACAAATTGTAGTGGCATGGAACCAATTAACCCTAACTAATAACACAATTTCGATCACTATTAAAATCCTCATGTTTCTGATATGAAAAACCTCCTATTCAGAATTATTTTCTGCAATACATTGAGGAGATAAACATAATAAATCTCTTAATACGAAAAACATGATTTGGATTATTTCTGCAACTTTGATCATTATTAAAATCCTCATCCAAAAATTTCTCTCATCTTCTCTCCTACTCCGTACCAACTTAATTAAGTCCTAAGTCCTAATCAATCAATCACAGTTCGTTCACAAACAACACTCCTCCATCACATGTTCCCTACTACTGAAACCCCATGAGTGCAAAATTAACAAACCAAGCAAGCCACCAATCGATCAGGAGGGGATGGGATTACTCATGTGCCGGACATGCAGGCAAGAATGTGGAAGCGGCGGGTGGCGACGAACTGTTCATCGAGGAAGTGGAGCCTCAGTTTATCCATCGTCGTTTTTCACCAATACCACTTGTGCTCCCGCCGCCGCGGAGGAAATCTAGCAAGGTGAGAGGCCGTACCGTGGGGGAAGCGTCGTAGCCTAGGCAGTTGAACTGGTCTTCCATCGCGGCCGTCGTCGCCGCGCGGATGCCACCGTCGTTGTTGTCGCAGTCAAGAGTTTGGGGGAGAAAGCGATGGGGGATTTGGGGCAGAAATCGATAGGCTTGGGGCTGCGGTGGGTGAGGGCCGGTGAGGGTGCGTGTCGAGTTGAGGCTACACGGTTGTGGCTACAGTGTGGGTTGAATCGGACGGCAGTGTGGGAGCACGACAGATCGGACGGCGCGCGGACGTGTCGCTGGATAAGACTAAGGAGTGCGTAGATTTTCTGCTAAAACAAACGGCTGACAAAACCAGTTTTTTTTCCGGCAATCAACTAGCAAATCCCTTATTTAATTTAGGTTACACTAGTTAATATGTCCGTGCTAACGGTGACACTTTTTCATGTCTATCTATTGTCTCTTTCTGAAAGTTCATCAATTATTATTGAAAAAGTTCATTTTTTAAGACCAAGCCGGCATAAACTGGTGTTATATTATTATAGAAAAAATATTACATAGTATCAATAAATATAAGGAGAAAAACAAATGATCTCTCGGTGTTAAAAGAAAAATAAATTCTCTAGACCAACAAGACCAACAGAATAATGGTTTGAACTTGCTATGCACCAAGCTATCTGTACACCTCTTCACTTCTCTTCTGATAGACGGTACAAGTTACGAACCAACGACAATGATTGGCATCTCAATTGATGCTACGGTACCAAAAAAACCAAAAAAAAATAAAATAAGTAGGGTATACATAGAGTGACCAAGTGAGACAGTAGGGTTACGCATACGTAGATTCCATGACATTCTTCTAGCCGCAACGTCCGTTCATCTTTGCTCCGCTTTTGCCATCCACGACGAGCTGCTAGTCCAATCTCACTATAAAATATTCCTATAATCTCAGTTTTGAGAAAAAAAATCAATTGGTTATGAAAATGGTACTAAAAGAAAACTTTTAAAAAATGTAAATAGGTGGTACTAGACCGAACTGTACAGCGACAAAAATACAAAAATATTGATAGAAACAAAAATAGATCAAATATTGATACTACCTCCGTCCCGTAATATAAGGCGCGGTCTAAATTGACACAGTCTCCAAAATTAACGCTTGACTCTTAATTTCTCATATATTTCAATGTTTTTAGCAACAAAATCATAACCATATGAATGGAAATTTAAATGTCGATTCAATGATACTATTTTCATTAAATGAAATTTAGTTTATATTTAATAATTTGTGGTCAAATATTTTAACGTTGAATCTTAAAATACGTGCGCGCTTTATATTATGGGACGGAGGTCCTCCGTCCCATATAATATAAGGTGCAGTCAAAATTGGCACGATCTCCAAAATTAACGTTTGACTCTTAATTTCTCATTTATTTCAATGTTTTTTAGCAACAAAATCATAACCATATGAAAGGAAATTTAATTGTAGATTCAATGATACTATTTTTATTAAATGAAATTTAGTTTATATTTAATAATTTATGGTCAAATATTTTAAGCGTTGAATCTTAAAATACGTGCGCGCCTTATATTATGGGACGGAGGTAGTACTATAGTTAGAAAAAGGCACCACACGCATTGATACCAAATGATGCAATGATGATAATATTGTTGATTCAAGTGTTCCCATTGGTAGAGAACGGGGCTTCCATCCTAGTTGGAAAACCCCTTTAATCCCTCTTTCTCAACCGGGACTAAGCTCCCGGGATTAAAAGTTGGACCTTCAGTCTCGGTTAAAATAACCGGGACTGAAGAGTGACTTTTAATCCTGAAAAAAGTAGCCTAGGGGTACTGTCCTCCCCACCCCTCATCTTATTTGTTCTTTTCTATTTTTTATTTTATTTTCTACAAACCATCACAAAACATATACAATAAAATCATCCACAAATCAATCTAAATCATCAAAACAGATTACACAACATACACACAAATCTGGAAACAAATCATCCCAAAAAATACAACATTCATAGCAAATCTGGAAGAACAAAAAAAATCTGCTCAGCTCGCTAGGCCGCCGCGCCGCCAGCGCGCAGGCAGCCGCGCGGACCGCCGTTG
>CM002481.1:186084-225495 GCA_000325765.3 Leersia perrieri
CCCGGCTCACCGTCGCGGCCTCTCGCCTACCATGCCGCCTGCTGCTGCTTCGCTGTAGATAAGGGAAAGGAGAGAAGGTTAGGAAAGAGGAAGGAAAAAGATAAGGAAGGAGATGGGGAAAGAGGGGACGGGATAAAAGAATAAGGAAGGAGGAGAGAAAATAGGGGACAGGAAAGCTGGGTCCCGGTTGGTTATTTCAACCGGGATTAAAACTTGTCTTTAATCCCAGTTGGTTATACCAACCCGGACTAAAAGGTAACAATGGCCTCATATTTTTTTAAATCGGGATTAATGTGTTCTTTCTGTCGAGTAAGTGGATTTTAGTCCCGGTTGGTAATATGAACCGAGACTAAAAAATGATTTAGTCCCGGTTTCAATTTGATTCGAGATTAAAACTGTGGATATTTGCCCTATTGTCTACTAGTGTCCCTAACGTACCAGTTGTCTTCTCCCAGCCCTACAGTAGTTTCAAGTTACTGATGTTTGCCCGTTCGCTAGCATATAATCCTTAGGCCTTGTTTAGATGAAAAAAAAAATTGGCCTTACATCCATGTAGACTAATAACAGAACAAATTACATATTCCGACTGTAAACTGCGAGACGAATCTTTTGAGCCTAATTAAGCCGTCATTAGCATATGTAAGTTACTGTAGCACTTATGGCTGATCATGACGTAATTAGGCTCAAAAGATTCGTCTCGCGATTTACATTCAAATGGTGTAATTGGTTTTTTTTTCATCTACATTTAGTGCTCCATACATGTGTCCAAACATTTGATGTGACGAAAAACTTGGAATTTTGAATTTTGAAGGAGAGAACTAAACAAGGCCTTAATCTCACATAAACATCTACAAACAAAATCCCCAAGGTATCATTACGGAGGTATAGCTATATATTTTATATGCATATATAGTATTGTGATTGCTTACGTAGAGAAGAACAGAACCACACTCCATTGTCTCATGTCATGATCATCCTACGTAGTAAGCAAATGTAAGTTTCTGGCCCCTTTGTATGGTTATAGCATAGTAAGGAAAGAGATATATGAAAGAGTTTTTTTGCAACAATTACCGTGGTCCACACGGCAACCTTTGAAACCACCAAATTCTCTGGTAAGTTCAGCGTGAACTGAGATTCAGTGGATTCACCAAACATCTTATATCCCATCACAGCAGCACCGGCAAACAAAATCGAGGACAACCCAATACTGATAAGAACCAGAAGCCAAATCTTGAGTACTGCATTTGTAATCAAAATTATGGAATATGGACTGTCTATGGATTGTTCCAGGCTAGCTAATTACCAAGTGAAAAGGATA
The DNA here is from genome assembly GCA_000325765.3 of Leersia perrieri. Lineage (NCBI taxonomy): Eukaryota > Viridiplantae > Streptophyta > Magnoliopsida > Poales > Poaceae > Leersia > Leersia perrieri. Next base: position 187,403 of record CM002481.1, read on the forward strand.
GAAGGAAACTGGTTGTGATTCTTCAGAGAAGAATAGATGTTCGGGAAAACGCCATGTCCTGAGTAGCAATAACCATACAGTCTAATTGCAATGGGGATTCCTGCGAGATTCAGTGAAGTCCCTTTGTTGCTCCCCGGGCGGGCGCAGGCGGGGCCGGCAAGCATAGTGGGGTGGGCAGACGGGAGCTGCGACGCAGTGGTGCGGCCTCAGCCTGGCGGCACGTCGACGTTGTCCTGGCGTCTGTCCGGTGGTGAGCTTCGGCGTCCGACGTGGCGGTGACGACGTGCAACGGCATTCGGCGTGGCAACGACGGCGTGCACCGGCGTTCGAGGTGGTGACGATGGCACAACGTTGCGGCGTGGATCCGGCGTCTTCACCGCTGGATCCATCCCCTACGGCCGGATCTGGCACCCCCTGTGGCAGATCCTGCCAGAGACGACGCGAGACTAATCGACGACGGCCGGCGGTGGCAGGGCCTCGTGGGTGCTAGCTCCCGTGCCGCCCTCTCTGGGCGGCCCGGGAGGCCCCCCATCGGCGGCTCCCCTATCCGGCGAGCTCCCCTCGCCGTCGTTGGTGACGCCACCGCCAACAACCCTTGATCTATGCTCTCTCTTTCTCCCCTTCTCTTCCCCTTCCTTTGTCCTCCACAGTTGGTCTCCGGGTACTCTTCCTAGCTTCGCCGTCTGCAGCGGTGGTGATGGCCGCGGCTCACCCCTTCTCTTCGATTGCGGCCTCCTGCGGCCATTGCTGACGTCGGCCACCGGCTTGGAATGGGGTCGGCGAGGCGAACCGACTATCGCCGCTAGGGGTTGCCAGTCCTTGCTGGGACCTAGGAACCAACGACAACGGTGATGAAGTTGGTGTGGTCGGTGGAGCTGCCACTGGCTCTGGGGGCATGTGCCTTGATTCGGCTACACGTCATCGTGACGGTGAGGATGGACCTTTATTTTTCATTGGTTGTACTTCCCTTCTCTCTGTCGAGCTCCTCCCCTTCTGGCCGGCCTTGGTCGTGGGGAGCTCCATGTGTGCTGGGGGAGATGATGGTCGGTGAAGATGGATGATCTGTTTGCCGACGTTTGTTGATGTGGTGGCAGGGTCCTCCTCCTCCTTGAAGCTCCTCCCTTAGCTTCTTGGGGTGGAAGGAGGTCACTAGCCACCATGTGCAGCGGCGGGCGGTCATGGTCAGGGCGACGTGCAACACTGGATGATGATTGTATCGATATGTAGCAGTTGAGGTCCTAGTCGTGCCAGCCGGTGGTGGGGCACTGGTGCTCTGGCCACCACGTGCTTGCATGGTCTGTACTCTGTGGTCAAAGAGAGGTCCTGGCGTTTGAGCTATTGGCGGATCCGAGTGAAAGCTCAAATAGGTTTACCTTGGCCAGCAGCGGCAATCGCTACCCTTTTGAGGGCGTTATCGAGGTACCTCCCTCCCACTCAAGCCTCCGGATGAAAACCCAGTCTAGTCTTGGACGGACGACGACAATGTTTCAGCATCGCATCCTTCCTAAAGGCATCGCTTTGGAAGCTTTCGTGGTCTGTCTAATCCCAGTGAAGTCTGACTTACTTTTCGACGACTGTTTTGGAACTAGGTTGCTTCCTTAGGGTATGGTGGTGGTTTTGGCACATGGTGTGATGGTGTGGTGTGTCTTTTTTTTCTCCTGATTATAGCCTTCTATGTCAGGGTATGTTATTTTATGGGCAAATTCCCTGTATACCCCTTAAAATTAACATGATCCCTTCTATACCCCGAGTTTTACTCGATTTCTTATGTATTCTTGAGTTTTCACTTCTATCCCTTACATACCCCTGCCGTTATTTTTTCCATTAGATTTTTGTGTGCAGTTTGCCAGTATTTCCAAAACAACCAAACTACCCCCGCCGGCAACTGGTACTGCTACGCCAAGACAGTGGCGGAGCAGGCGGCGTGGGAGGTCGCCAAGGATCGCCGCCTCGACCTCATCGTGGTCAACCCTTCGCTGGTGCTGGGCCCGCTCCTCCAACTCGCGGTCAATGCCAGCACGTGGCACGTGCTCAAGTGCCTGGACGGCTCGACGGCGAGGGGCACCTACGCCGACGCGGCGCAGTCGTACGCGCACGTCCGCGATGTCGCCGACGCACACACGTGCGTCTACGAGTGCCCCGCCGCGCGCAGCAGATTCCTCTGCACCGCCGTGAGGTGTGCCGCGCTACTCGCCTGCGTGTCACCTGCGTCTCGCCGGCGTCCCTATCAAATCTGCTTGCATGCATGGCCACCATACTACCATAGCAGCTCTGCTCTTTTAGCTGCATGTGTGAAAGAACAGACTATGCAGGCATGAAAGGAAGATGGAGGAAAGGGACTGACTTGTGGGCCTACTGTTAGAATCGGCTAGGATCTCTAGGCATCGATCTAGTTGGGTTTAGCCTTTCCTTAGTGATATAATCATCATGAACATCATGTACACTAATAGAATAACTAGAACACAAATTATGGGTATGGGATTAGATGAAATCAGAGGAGTTCCAGGATTGCCCGTCCGTGGCCATCGCGTTCTTGCGTTAGGTGGTGCGGTCGGGTCGCCGGCGTCGGTAGTGGAAACCTCGGGTGTGGCGTCGGTCGGTGGCGGTGATGAGCGTCTCTCGTCACTGGCTGCGCCCCTTCTCTTAGATCGGATTAGGGTTTTGGGTGAGGGTGGCGGCGGCGACGAACCTCGTTCTTTGTGCTGTAGGCCCTCACCCCTTTTATGGTGCAGTGTGACAGGGGCCCACCAGCCTTCCTGGGCTAGGCGCCCCCGATCAGGGCACGGTCAAGGTTCCCGTTGGGCCGTTGGGCCCAACGGGGTGGAGATCAACTCTAACATTCTCCCCCTTGATCTCTTTACTGTTACTTTTAACCTTTCTCTATTTCATCACAAATTAACGCATAGAGCATGTCTCATCGTCACGGTCAATTGCCGATGGATTCAACAGCCACTACACACATCTTTGTTCAGAAACAAATGTTTTTTACTTTAACTTTTGGGCCCTTAGTCCAGAATCATAAGGCTTCCCTTAAACCTATGCGCGCTACATGTTTCTTGAACAAGTTGGGTGGTAGGCCTTTCGTTAGCGGATCCGCGAGCATCTTTCTTATGTGCTCGAGACTTATTATGTGATTCCAGACTATATCCTTCACAACAAAGTACTTTATGTCAATGTGTTTGGCAGCACCACTTGACTGATTGTTGTGAGTGTACATTACTGCAGGTTTTTTGTCGCAGTATAACTTTAGTGGTTTCTCAATACTGTCAACCACTTTTAAGACCAGGTATGAACTTCTTTAGCTAGTTCACCTGCCCGTGGCCTCATAACATGCTATAAATTCTACATATATTGTAGACCTTGTAATGATAGTTTGTTTGGAGCTTTTCCATGAAACAGCTCCCCTCAAGAGTGAACTTGTATCCGGATAATGACTTTGTACTATCTTTTGGCAAAATCAGAATCTGAATATTCAACTATTTGGAGTGAATCAAATCTTTTGTATTTCAACATGAGGCCTCTCGTTCCTTGCGCATATCGCAGGAATTTCTTTATCAATTTACAGTGCTCTGGGCCTGGATTTCTTTGGAATCTGCCAAGTAACCCGGTGACAAAACTAGGTTAGGGCGTGTGCACACTTGTGCATACTGTAGGCTTCCTACAGTTGAAGCACATTGCTTCGATTTCTTTTCATCGAGCTCGAACTTATTTCTGGGGCATTGCCATTCCCCATATTTTTTGCCCTTCACTATATGAGCAGGTGTAGCACTGTATTTCGATATGTTGAATTTCTTCAACATCTTTTCTATATATTCCTTTTGAGACAATCCCAGTGTATACTTTATTCTATCTCGGTGAATTTCTATGCCCAAAACATATAATGATTCACCAAGATCTTTCATACCAAAATTTGAGGACAATAACTCTTTTGTTTCCTGTAGAAGACTGACATCACTACTAGCCAGCAGAATGTCATCCACATACAGAATCAAGAAAGTGAATTTCCCATTCTTGAACTTTATACATATTCAGTTGTCCTCAACATTCTTTTGAAAACCAAATTTCTTTATTGTTCCGTCAAACTTCAAGTACACTGTCTTGAAGCTTGTTTTAACCTATAAATGGATCTCTTTAAACAACATCACATATTCTCTTTTTCTTTTACAACAAAACCTTTCGGTTGTGCCATATAGTCTCTTTCTTCTAAATCTCCATTTAGAAACACTGTTATTACATCCATATGATGTAACTCCAAATCATAATGTGCCATCATTATTCTAAAAGAATCTTTACAAGAGACTGGAGAAAACATCTCATTGTAATCAATTTCTTCTCTTTGTGTGAATCTTTTGCCACAAGTCGCACTTTAAACTTTTCTATGTTTCCTCTGGAGTCACATTTAGTTTTGTAGACCCATTTACAGCCTACTATTTTGGCTCCTTTAGGAATTTCTTCTAAATCCCAAACTTCATTAAGTTTCATGGATTTCATTTCATCTTCCATATGAAATATTTCTGTGTTATATACGTCATAATCATCAGGGATAGCTCTTCTTCTTATTCTTTCAGACCTTCTAGAGGTCTCTGCATTTGGCACATTTTCTGTTTGAGGCTGTTGTTGCTCCTCATGTGTGGCATTACTTTCTGATGGATCCTGAAGAACAGGTTCCTCATCTCTATTTATTGTCACCATAGGAGAGGTAACAACAAGTGTCAAAACCGCAATGTCAGGCATTGCAGGTATAACACCAAACAGGTAGGGAGAGAAAAAGCTCCTGAATCGTCGAAGTGAGTATACACGCTCGCTTCTCCTCAAGATCAATCACTACCGTGCTCCCCCTTATCATTTCGTCTTCCAAGAAGACAGCATATCTCGTTTCTACATCCTTTGTATAACTGTTTAGACAGTTGAAACGATAACCTTTCGATTTTCTAGGATAGCCAATAAAATGGCAACCGACTGTTTTGAGATCCACTTTCCCAAATACTTGGGTTAAATACTTTAGCCTCTGCTGGACTCCCCCACACGCGGAGGTGAGTTAGCGAGGGTATTCTATCTGTCCATAGCTCATACGGTGTTTTGGGCACCAATTTGCTAGGTACTCTGTTGAGAATATGAACGGCGGTTTTTAACGCCTCCATCCATAAACCCAATGGTAGGGTGGAGTAGCTCATCATGCTACACACCATATCCATCAAGATACGGTTACGTCTTTCAGCTATCCCATTCTGTTGAGGCTCGCCCGATATAGAATACTGGGTGATTATGCCATTTTCCATTATGAACCTCGCAAAAGGTCCTGGGATTTGTCCATACTGTGTGCGCCGACCATAGTTCTCCCCCAACGGTCGGATCTTACTATTTTAATCTTTAAATCATTGATTTTCAACTTTAGCTTTGAATGTCATAAATTTATCCAATACTTTCGATCTTTCTTTAAATGGATAAATATAACCATATCGGGAGTAATCATCGGTAAATGTAATGAACGAGTCATAGACATCCACACTTTTACTTATTTTCTTTTATGCATTCTATGCATTGTTCTAAGTCTGAGAACTCCAATGGAGGAAGAATCTCACTATTAACTAGTCTCTCAATTCTCCCCCTCGAAATGTGACCTAAACGACAGTGCCACAATTTCGATGAGACATTAGGAGTTCTCTTCCTTTTATTATTTACTTTTGTCAACGAGGACTCAACATTCATATTAGTTGTACCAACAATCACATCATTGCATACAACATTCACATTATCGTGCATATACAACATATAAAATTTTGTCTCGTCGGAAGGCGAGACACACACTTTCATCATTATAAATAATGAAACATTGTACTTTATCAAAATGACAATAATCATCATGTTCTACCATAACACGACACATTAATCAAATTTCTTTACAAAGAAGAGGGACACAAGATTCCATTGTCAACTCTAATGGTGCTTTCCCTTCTTTGCGTGGTCCTCGTCGGACGGTTAGACGTTCTTTTCCTTAGAGCTACCAACATAGTTGATAGTGCCACCATTCTTTAGCTTTATCCTCTCCTCCTCCTGGACACACTTCTCAATCAGCGTGTCGAAGGAGAAGTTTTCCGGGTCCACATTGAAGTTGACAACAATATCATCAAACTCTTTTGTCAATCGTGCCAAAATCAAATGAATCAAGAAATTTTCGTTTAAAGCCAAATTGTAAGGCTTCAACTTTAAGTTATGTTTATACTTTTTGAGGATGAAGTCTTTAACTCCACTTCAAGTGTACTTTTCTGTCACAATTTCCCCCATGAGCTCTTTATGTTGCTCTCTCACAAGGGAACAAAAATATCACATAACTTTTCTATGCGTTAAGTCTGCATCACCGTTGGGCAGAAATAGACATAATGCATAGATGATATTGCAATTAACAATGCGTAGAATGATATTGCAATTAACAATGTTGGTCAGAAAATAGCAACATCATATATACCATAAATAAAATTCCTAAAATTGAAAATCTCCCGTTGGTTCGAAATTCAATTTTAGAAACTATCAATTTGATCAATTGCATCAATTCGCAGCAGAAACATTTCTTTATCTTTATCTATTCTCTGAAAAATGATCACTTTGATGCAACATCAATCAGAGATTTAACTTTAACAATGTTTATTGTCAAAATTATCTTTTCTGTCCCAAAATTAAATTCTCCCGTTGGTTCGAATTTAATTAAGGTCTAAACAAATTCGCAGGGAAAAACTTTGAATATATCCACATGGACAGTGGCATAATTCTGTTATAAAATTCCTAAAATTGAAATTCTCCCGTTGGTTCAAAAATCAATTTTAGAAATTATCAATTTCAACAATATCCATCTATTTGCAGCGGAAACTTTAAATAAATACACAAGTGAACAGTATAAAAGCACCTTTATTTACTCTCTGAAAATTATCCCGATGGTTCAAATTTTAACAGAGGTAAAACTCTATTCAAAACTATGCAAATTTGACCAAAAACAATCAAAAACATAAAAGAAAATGCCACTGTTCTTTACTTTTCGCAATTTTGGCCCACGCTGACCATTTTTCCTTTCCTTTTCGCGCGCTAGCCCAGCCCAACGCCAAAGCGCCGGCCTGTTGTTGCAATTGCGCGCTGCACCGTCGGCCCAGCTACGCACGCGCAGTGCGGCCTGGCCTGCTGTCGCGCTCCGTCCCAGCCGAAACGCCGCGACGGCCAACGGCCCATCAGCGACCGAGTCAGCTCGGCGCGGCCTGGCCCGAACTGTGTCACGGCTTGCTGGGCTCGGAGCCCAGCAACCAACCGCCGGGCCGCCAAAACGGCCCCGCGCACACTACTCTCGCTGGGCTTGGAGCCCAGCAACCGAAGGCTGGGCTGCCGAACTGGCCCAGCCGCGAGCACGCACCCGCCAGACAGCGCGTCGATCTAACCCTAGCGCCTCCGTTCTCCCGGTCTGGTGCCGCTGTTCTCTCTTTCGCCGCCGGCGGTCGGCGGCCATCTTTTCTCTCATCGCCGGCGCCATGGCCGGCAAGCCATGGCCGGCGGCCATTTCTTTATCTCTGTCTCCCCCCTTTCACCTCTTCAGCCCTCACGGCCAAAATGGAGGACGACGACGCCGGCCGAAACCGACGGAACGGCAGCCGCCGCCGCGGGCCCCATCGCCGGCGCGCGCGTGCACCCACGGGTGCGCGCGCCGCCGTCGATGGGTTCCCCGGCGGTGCTCTTTTACCCTGGCCGAGATCGACGCGAGGTTAGTGCTTTTAGGGTTTGGTTTTCCCCCATGTCTTTTCTTTCGATCCGTATCAGATCCATGGCGTTTCTTTCGGATTCAACTCTAACATCTACAAGCTCAATGCATTTAATTTTCTTTTCTAGAAAATATTATAACTCTATGCACTGATTATGTCCCACTAAATATGCATACAGTATACATAAATTAAACTCGTTGCCAACCAAGCACTTAAATTTGAACTCGTATTCATGCACAAGGGCACAATGGTCATTTACATGCAAACTAATCAGCCAAGTGAAAAAAACCTAACTATAGGGGCATGCAAGAGATTAAAACTAAAATTCAGAGACACATAATGAATTGAGTGAAACTCAGGGGTATGGAAGAGACCAAGAAAGTTTTGAGGGGTATACAGAGGATTTTCTCTTATTTTATAGTCTGTAATATATTGTTCCTCTCAATCTTAATACAAATGATACACAATCCTCACGTATTCTAAGAAAATAAATAAAAATTATGGCTTATGTGTTGGAGAAGTTGACTACCAAGGGGCAGGATTAAAGGTGGCAACGAAGACCCATTACTTAAAACCTAGTTAATATTTACCCATAGGTATGCTAATGGGAAAATTATGTACCCAATGATTTATCGGGGCTGGATATAGTTGTATAGTATCCGTACCATAACCCTGGTTTTCCTAACGGTTAATTGAATCCATGCCATTACAAATTATCATATTTCGATATATACCATTACTATTCATGATATTGCTTGTGCCTCTCTCAAAATTGTAACCATGCACTACGGTGACGTTTTCTGTTAATACCATCAATCTTCCCCGTCATCCTCAGTCTCCATCCATCTCCTCCGGTCCATGACTGGATAGAACCAAACCAGGACGCACTCGTCTCCTCCAACCCATGAGCTTCTGCTTCTTCCTCCTGTCTCATCCATGCATGTGTTTTTAGTGTGTTCGTTTCTTGATTGGATTTTGCATTATCTCAGATTGTTATAAATTCGGTGGAGAAAATAGGGATGGTCATGGGAGCAGTGCGAGCTCATATTTCTAGTGGTTGCGGTTCTTGGCTTGAAAAGATTAGGACATTTATGTCAGGACTGCAATTAGTACCCCGATGGAGATGAATGGGCCGAATTCCGATTTTTCAATGAAAACTTTTTGCATCTTTTCTTCTCAGGAATCAGGAGCTTGGTCGCGGCCGCTGATTTCGAACCCATCCTCACCAACCTCGCCGCCGCCGTGTCCACTGTTTGGTAAGCTTGTGTTGCAATGAACATTTCGGTTGATTCCTGTCTTGATCTGGGTGGTAGGTGTGGAAGTGTTCAAACTTGGATGCTTTTGCAAAGGCTGAATTTGAAAGCTGGAAAGCTAAAAAGTAGAATTGTAAAGTTTAGGGCTGATATCATTCTCTTTGTCTCTTAGTTTAGGGTTTAGGGATGGTGTGTGGGCTTCCGTCGATCGACCACGTTGAGCAACTTTGTGACACCTGTGTGATGACCAAGCACAAGTGGCGCCCCTTTCCTCACCAGGCTGCATTCCGAGCACAGGAGCAGCTTGAGCTTGTGCACGGCGATCTCTGCGGTCCCATCATGCCGTCAACTCCAGGAGGTCGGCGCTACTTCCTACTCCTGGTGGACGACGCGACCCGTTTCATGTGGGCCTTCCTCCTTCCAGAGAAAGGAGCCGCTGCAGACGCCATCAAGCGTGTCCAAGCCACCGCGGAGAAGGAATGCGGCCACAAGCTTCGAGTGCTGCGCACCGACAATTGTGGCGAGTTCACCGCGGCAGAGTTCCCTGCTTACTGTGCTGATGAAGGGATCAAGCGCCACTACTCCGTCCGGTACACGCCATAGCAGAACGGCGTGGTGGAGCGCCGGAATCAAACCGTGGTGGCAACCGCTCGTGCCCTGCTCAAGCAAAAGAGGCATGCCAGCGGTGTTCTGGGGTGAGGCTGTGATGACCGCGGTACATCTGCTGAATCGGTCACCGACCAAGAGCCTGGAGGGCAAGACACCATACGAAGCTTGGCACGTGCGCACGCCGGTGGTCGGGCACCTTCGCACTTTCGGCTGCCTGGCGTATGTCAAGGAACTCAACAACGTCGGCAAGCTAGACGACTAGAGCACGCCGGGCGTGTTCATTGGCTATGCGGAGGGCGCCAAGGCATCTCGGATCCTTGATCCAGCAACACGACGCGTGCGCACGGCGCGCGACGTCGTGTTTGACGAAGGGCGTGGCTGGGACTGGTCCAAGGAGGCCAACGATGATACGACGATGGCAACGAGCGATTTCGTTGTGGAGTATGTAAGTCTCGAGGGGAGCCGGGGGAGCGAGCGGACATTCGTCCTCGCCACAGACGCCCGCTCCCACACCTCGGACGCCATCACCTACCCTGAGCCCGCCGCCGCAGGATCAGGGGAGTGCACGCTTGACGCCGCACTCTGCCTCGCCAGTCGTCACGCCCACGGCCACCCAGGCGCCCAGCGAGCCGGGCACGCCTGCCCCGGCCACGCCCCTGGAGGACGAGGAACGCGTCGACGCCGCACATGGCGATACCCCACTGCTGCTACCGCAACATCAGTGACATTCTCAACGACGCCAGTGGTGCGCCAGGCTACGTGCAGTGGAACATCGACGCCGAGCTACACCTCACCCACACCGGCGAGCCCTGCTCGTTTGCCGAAGCCGAGAGGGGTGCCGCCTGGCGCGCGGCGATGCAGGAAGAGATGGACTTCGTCGAGCACAATCGAACATGGGAGCTTGTCGATCTCCCAGCTGGCCATCGCCCCATCACTCTGAAGTGGGTGTTCAAGTTGAAGAAGAATGAAGTAGGGAAGGTGATCAGGCACAAGGCGAGGCTCGTGGCCCGTGGTTTTGTCCAGCAGGAGGGGATCGACTATGACGACGTGTTCGCGCCCGTGGCTCGCATCGAGTCCATTCGACTCCTCCTGGACCTCGCTGCCTAGGAAGGGTTGCGCGTCCACCACATGGATGTCAAATCGGCATTCCTCAACAGCGATCTCAAGGAAGAGGTCTATGTATGACAGCCTCCTGGTTTCGTCGTCGCCGGCAAGGAAGCCCAAGTGTTGCGCCTGCGAAAGGCACTCTATGGCCTACGGCTGGCGCCGCGCGCGTGGAACGCGAAGCTGGACAGCACACTCAAGCAGATGGGTTTCCAGGAGAGTGCGCATGAGGCGGCGGTGTATCGGCGGGGAGAAGGGAGCTCCGTCCTGCTCGTGGGCGTCTATGTTGACGATCTGGTCATCACGGGCATGAAGGTAGCAGAGATCGAGGCCTTCAAAGCTCAAATGAGAGGTACGTTCCAAATGAGTGATCTCGGCCTCCTCTGTTTGTATCTCGGCATCGAGGTTCGACAGGACAGCTCCGGCATCTCTCTTCGCCAAGCTCACTACGCCAAGCACATCGTCGAGATGGGCGGCATGAAAGGCTGCAACCCTGCCCATACTCCGATGGAAGAAAGATTGAAGCTGAGCCGCTACAGCGAGGTAGAGGAGGTTGATGCGACGCAGTACCGACGCATCGTCGGCAGTCTGCGCTATTTGGTGCACACCTGGCGTTCACCGTTGGGTATGTGAGTCGCTTCATGGAGCGGCCGACGGCTGAACACCTGCAAGCTGTCAAGCGGATTCTACGCTACGTTACCGGCACCCTCGACTACGGTCTACATTACACGAGGGACCCTGAAGCAGCAAGCCTCGTTGGGTACTGCGATAGCGACCTCGCCGGCGATGTCGACACGAGCAAGAGCACGAGTGGATCTCTGTTCTTCCTCGGCAAATGATTGGTGAGTTGGCAATCTCTCAAGCAGCGGGTGGTGGCGCTCTCCAGCTGTGAAGAAGCCTGTCGAGCTCATGGTGGATAGCAAATCTGCCCTGGCACTGGCCAAGAATCCAGTCTTCCACGAGCGAAGCAAGCACATCCGCATCAAGTATCACTTCATCCAGAGCTGTGTGGAGGACGGGAGCGTGAAGGCCAGCTACATCAACACTATGGATCAGCTCGCTGACGTTCTCACGAAGTCACTGGGGCGAGCAAAGTACCAGGAGCTGCGAGCTCAAATCGGGGTGATCCAGATCAAGGATGAAGAAGCACACAAGACTTAGGGGGAGAATGTTTGGTAAGCTTGTGTTGCAATGAACATTTCGGTTGATTCCTGTCTTGATCTGGGTGGTAGGTGTGGAAGTGTTCAAACTTGGATGCTTTTGCAAAGGCTGAATTTGAAAGCTGGAAAGCTAGAAAAAGTAGAATTGTAAAGCTTAGGGCTGATTTCATTCTCTGTCTCTTAGTTTTCTTTTGCCTTTCAGTTGTAAGACTTCTTTTGCTTTTGGCAAATATAGGAGGAGAAGAGCAGCTGCGTTTCAGGCACTGCAATCATTCAACCAATCATTCATCCAATCTCTAGTTGTTCAACTTCCAACATCCACCTCGTCTTCACCGCCGATTCCGCTGCATCGCAAAACTCCGCGCGTCCTCGCTGCGGTCCCGACACGTTCGTCGTTGAGGCGAAGATCTGGCAGGTGGCGCCCTCGCCGAAATCCCCGATGTCGCGGCCACGAGGCCACCTCCTTCCACCGCTCCGGCCTCTCGCATGGCTTGACATCGGCCCTCGCATCCACCTTCTTTGCCACACTGCTGCTCTTCAACGCCACAACGGAGGAAGCATCGAGGCGTCCTGCTCGAGCTCAACTTCGCGTATGTCTGCGTTCTCATCGTCCTCCACAGTCGCCCTGCCGCTACGAGACCACCACTACCGCTGCCGTTGCTCGTCTCATCGGCGGTGGGAGGAGCTAGCGCGGAGGACAGGGTGGACTCCAGTCTTCGGGTTGAGATTTTTGTCTAAATGCCGCGAAACTAAATTCGCGCACCTCTCCGAAAATGGAGTACCATCCAATCCGCACGACTCGTACAGAAGACCTCCAGGCGTGAAAATTTTTTCATCTCACGCCACTTTCTGCTCTTTTTTTAATTTTTTTTCTTTTTCTGCTTATTATTTTCTTAATTATCTCTAATGAACTGACCTATTTGTCCATGGGCCCACCTGACAGTAAACAAAAAAGAAAGAATGCAAAACGGCACGGGCGCACCGCTAACGAAGCGACGCCCGCCGCGCCTCACGTCGCCCGAAACAGATCGCCGGTCCTCTTCGCCGTGCAGCCCGTGCTCGTGCTTGTCGTCACTGCATCCCGTGCTCGTGCTCCAAAACAGAACAAAGTTTAAAATGTATGTTTCCCAGTTTGCATACAGTAATGTACATTTCAGAGCCAAGATTCATAATCACGATCAACTGAGCCAAGATTCATATTCATAATCAACTGAACCAAAATTCTCAGCTTGCATACAGTAATTTGCATACGGTACACTTGTTGACACCCAAATTTGCCTATAAGGGGTTAGGAACAAATTTGGAAGCCAATTTGGAGAAGGCCCAGGATTTCCCCGAGAGGCCGGTCAGACCGGCGCGATACAGAGAGGATTGTGCCCGAAACCAGGGTGGGCCGGTCTGACCGCAGACTATGGAGCGGTCAGACCGGTGGGCCGGTCCGACCGGCGTTTTACCTCCGATCAGACCGGCTGTGTCGGACTCCGAGATGAAATAGAAGTTTCGTCCTTTTTCTCGTCCAAGTTTGGGAAGTTTGAGTCCTAATTGATTACCAATGCACTTGAGGACGTGGGAAACCCCTGGAAATAGGCAAGACCAACCCCTTTATAAGAGATAAGGCCAGTTCAATCGACTCTCTCTCACAACACAAACCCTAAGTCAATTAGAATCATAGTTTTCTCTCTCAACTCATACTTTTGCCCTAGTTTAGCCCTAGTTCGTCCATCTTTGTCGGTTTGCACCGTAAACCGTCCGCCTTCACTGCGAGAGTGCGAAATCCTTTGTAGGTTTGTCCCGTAAACCTTCCGCGTCGCCGGCGAGACGGGATTATACCCTAAATCTAGCTAAATCGGGTCCGCTAGCTAGTTTGCTTGGATCGTCTAAACCCATCTTGTTTGTTCAAGGTGGTTGGCGACTCTATTCATCAAGACACCGCAAGGCGTTAGGTGGCTCGTCGTGGTGATCCGTAAAAGGCGTCAACATGATTTTGGCGACTCCGCTGGGGAAGACTTCGTCAACAATCATGGTCAAGAACGGCGTAGATCCATCAAATATCTTGGAGATGGAGCAAGGAGATTTGCAAGAGGAGGATATAAAAAGGATGGAAGCATATTTAGCGGAAGTGAACGCGGAAGCTAAGAAGGCGTTCCTTGGTACTTTCACGAAAACACGCCAAGGCGTCTCCAAAAGAGACGTCCCTCTTCCTCAAATCACTTTTGGACCTAAGATAAATCAAAATATTCCAGATCTTATACCTAGTGATATTGAAAAACATATAGCTACGACGGTTGATAGCTCTGTTTGTGCTACTCTAAATAATAAATTGGATAGTATTATCGACAATTTAATACAAACTAAATTGGCTTCTTCTATAGCCAATTTAAATACGTTTGCTAGCCAATTTAGAGGGGAAAGTTCTGCTCCTATGCCTCATATTTTTGCTACAACGGATGGGTCCAAAACTCCAATCCCGGTGGATCCGGTCGGTCCGACCGATCCTACAACCGGTCAGACCGGTCCTACTTTTAATATTCCAAAAATTCCGATCGGCTCAGCTCCAGCCGATCCAGAGTCCCCGCGTCAGACCGGTCCGACCGCCTTCTGGACCGATCAGACCGCCTCTTGGGCCGGTCCGACCGTCGCCAACAGGGCTGTGCCGGCTGGTTTCCTGGCCGGTCACAATGTTGTAGTTCCTGTGCAAGAGGTAGATCCTATTACTAATAATGCTTATATATATCATCAACCATTACCTTTTGTACCACCTATGCCTCCACCTCAAATACATCGTGAACATGTTTATAATTATGGAGAGGGTAGGTATCCACAAGATGCGTGCTATGGCCAACATGACAATGTTGTGCCGCCAATTGCACAACTCCCTCCCGTTCGGCCACAACCTAATCAGAGGCCGCCAGATCTTACGTTGGAGCGCATTCGTGAGATTGTTAGGGATTGTGTTAATGCACCTCCAGTAGGACGTATCAAAAACCATACCCTAATTATGTTGACTTTACTCCATACCCTCGTGGGTTTAAAGTTTCGGATTTTTCTAAGTTTAGTGGTGATGATAACAAGACAACTATGAAGCATATAGGTCAATTTTTGGCGCAATGTAGTGAAGCTAGTACTGTTGAAAATCTGAAATTGCGTTTGTTTTCCTTGTCTTTGTCGGGTACTGCTTTTAATTGGTTTACTTCATTACCGGCAAATTCTATTCATACATGGGCTCAATTAGAGGAAAAATTTCATGAGTATTTCTTCACTGGTGAAACTGAGCTTAGATTAACTGGCTTGACATCGGTTAAGAGATTTAGGGATACTAGAAACCGGTGTTATAGTTTGAATTTGACTAAAAGAGATTTGGCCGAACTAGCTTTTAATGGTTTGCTTAATCCTATCAAAGAAAGGTTAGATGGCCAACAATTTCTTGATGTTACCCAAGTTTTGCAAAAGGCTCTGGCTATAGAAAGCCGGGCTAAAGATGTTAAGAAATTTGTTAGGACTAGTGATAAAAAGCCTACTATGAATTTGCTCCAATGTTCTGATGATGATTCACTAGCTAGCGATGATGGGCATGACATATATACTGTCGAGTGGTCTTGGACCAATAGGAATAAACCTTTTGTTTGCTCAGAGTTAAAGCCGACACCTCGTAAGGATTGGCAAAGTGAGATGAAGTTTACTTTTGATTTGGCCAAATGTGATAGAATCTTTGATTATTTATTGCAAGAGAAGCAAATTTCTTTGCCTAAAGGCCACGTCATACCACCTTTAGAGGAGTTAAAACGTCGTGCTTATTGTAAATGTCATGCTTCTTATTCTCATGCTACTAATGATTGCAATGTGTTTCGTCGACAGGTTCAATCAGCCATTGATGAAGGACGATTGAAGTTCACAGAAGGTCCAAAGATGAAGTTGGATCATGATCCTTTCCCAATCAATACAATAGATTTCAAGAACAAAAGGATGTTAGTTCGGCCTTCTCAAGCCGATACTACAAAGAGGAAGGAGGTGATGATTGGTGAACCTCGGCCAAAGATGATCAAACCTAAAAGGTCGGAGGTTGGGACTTGGAAGATTAACAAGGATGTAACTTTGGGCTATAAGAAGCCGAAGGTTACGTTTGATATGTTATTGGAGAAGTATGAGCGGAAGGGTGCTATAAAATCTAATATTCATTCAAGGCCAAGATCTATCAAAGGGAGAATTGGCCCAAAGCGTTTTCAAGAGGTATCGCCATACAGTCCACAACATATGCCATGGGGACCTTATCCATTGCCACCACCGGGTCCTTTCTTTCCATACTATATGCCATGGGGGGTACCACCGCCGCCAATGTATCAATGGGGAGAGCCATGTCAATATTTTACACCATATGAGAGCCGGTTTCGAGAGAATTGGTTTGGAATGATGCAAGAAGAGCCAAGATCCAGCGATTCGATTTTAATTAAAGTTGGTTCTCAAGATGTGATGGTTCATACAAGTCCTATGCGGGAAGATGACACGAGTACCAGCAGGGCCGGTCAGACCGGGCCCTACGGCCGGTCTGACCGGGCCGATACAGAGGGCACAGACAGCGACACAGGCAAGGCCGGTCAGACCGGACTTTATGGACGGTCTGACCGGGTCGGTACAGAAGCAAACGGCGGCGTGGCGAGCAGTGCCGGTCCGACCGGGCCCCACGGTCGGTCAGACCGGCCCGATCTAGAGACGTCGGGCAATGCAATGCGTGGCGCCGGTCCGACCGGGTTTCAAGGCCGGTCTGACCACAAAGCCCGTCAGACCGCGGCTTTCAGCCGGTTTGACCGCCGCACATCCAAAGAACGCCCGGAGAATTCCGGGAGTTGGACCTTCAGGTAAAATCAACAAAGGTCAGCGGATTGCTCCTGGAACACAGCCCAAACCTAGATGGATGCCTCCAAATGTTACTTCTTCTCAAAAGAGACGTCTACAACGATTTCGGTCTAATCAACTGAAGGAGCAACAAGCCGAACGATAGCATGATGAGGAATTCAATCGTTATCGTCCACCTACTAAGAAGGTATGGAGGGTTAAACAAGTGGAGAACAAAGAGCCGGTGGTTATGTCTAGTGATGATGATGATGACCTTCTTGATGACTATTCACCGGTTGAGAGTTCGGATTCACCTCCACAGAATATGGACGTTAACATGGTCTTTTCTTTGCCTTCGGAATTTCGGGCTATTGAAGCCGAAATTGCTCAACTTAATCTTGGTCCAAGAGATGCGGTTTTTGACAAGCCCGAGGATTCGAGTCGTCACATGAAGCCTCTTTATTTGAGGGGTCACATCGATGGGAAGCCGATCTCAAGAATGTTGGTTGATGGTGGTGCCGCGGTGAACTTAATGCCGTATTCGTTATTCAAGAAGTTGGGTCATGATGATGTAGAATTGAAGAAGACCAATATGATGCTCAACGGCTTCAATGGAGAGCCAACGGAGGCGCAAGGAGTATTCTCCGTGGAATTGACCATTGGGAACAAGACGTTGTCTACCGCTTTCTTCGTCATTGATGTGCAAGGTAACTATAGTGTTATTTTGGGACGATGTTGGATTCATGCCAATTGTTGTGTTCCTTCTACTTTGCATCAATGCTTAATTCAATGGGTGGGCGACGAAGTTGAGATTGTTCAAGCGGATACATCGGCTCAAGTTGCAATGGCCGATGTTTCTATGGAGTGGCATCATGGGGAAATTCAATGCTTGTCGGGACTTGATCTTTCTAGCTATGATTTTATTGGTGTTTCTAAAGACAAGTTCACACTTGTATCCGTAAAGCCGGCTATTTTAGCACGGCTAAACCACTTTGAAATCAAAGATGCAAGCTCAAAGTAATTTGGAGTGGTTGCAAAAGCGGGTACAAGAATATCGGTCTTCAAAGAACGATATTGGGGAAGTTATTGAGGATTTTGATGAAATAGAAAAGTTAGGTCAAGGTTTTACATCGGCCGATCCTTTGGAGGAAGTAGATATAGGAGATGGTTCTATTCCAAGGCCGACTTTTGTAAACAAGAATATGAAAGCCGATTACAAGTTTAAAGTAATTGATTTTCTTAGAGAGTATATTGATTGTTTTGCATGGGAATATCATGAGATACCGGGTCTTAGCCGAGAGCTTGTTGAGCATCGGTTACCTATAAAAGCCGGATTTAGGGCTCATAAACAACCGTCTCGTCGCTTCAATTCTAACATTTATGATTGTGTAAAGGAAGAGATAGAGAGATTGATGAAGGCGGGGTTTATTAGGCCATGTAGATATGCGGAGTGGGTTTCCAATATTGTTCCGGTGGAGAAGAAAGGGAGTGGTAAGATTAGAGTTTGCATTGATTTTAGAGACTTAAATAGAGCCACGCCCAAGGATGAATATCCTATGCCGATAGCCAACATGTTGATCAATGATGCTTCGGGACACAAGGTAATTAGCTTTCTTGATGGTAGTGCGGGTTACAATCAAATTTTTATGGCCGAAGAAGATATGTATAAAACGGCTTTTAGATGTCCCGGGTTTGTCGGTTTATTTGAGTGGGTAGTTATGACTTCTGGTTTGAAAAATGCCGGCGCTACATATCAACGTGCTATGAATTTGATCTTTCATGATTTGCTTGGTGTGATATTGGAAGTTTATATTGATGATATTGTTATCAAATCGGATGCTATGAGTGATCATTTAGCCGATTTGAGATTGGCTTTTGAGAGAATGCGTCGGTATGGTTTAAAGATGAATCCACTCAAATGTGCTTTTGGTGTGTCGGCGGGGAAGTTTCTAGGATTTATGGTTCATGAAAGGGGTGTGGGGATTGATCCTAGAGAGACAGAGAAGATTAGAGATTTTGAAGCACCGACATACAAGAGAGAAGTTCAAAAGTTGTTGGGTAAAATCAACTATTTGAGGAGGTTTATATCCAACTTGTCGGGTAAGATAGATGCCTTTGTTCCTATACTTCGGCTAAAGAATGAAGCCGATTTTGTTTGGGGGGCAAAGCAACAAGCGGCTTTTGTGAGATTAAGAGATGCTTATCATCACCTCACGTGGTGAGAGCACCGAAAGCCGGAATTCCGTTTCGGTTTTATATAGCCGCGGAGGATAATGTTATTGGTGCCGTTTTGACACAAGAGGTCGATGGGAAGGAGCATATCATTACATTCTTGAGTCGTCGTTTGATTGATGCAGAAACAAGGTATGTGTTTATTGAGAAGTTATGCCTTTCGTTATATTATGCGTGCACCAAGTTGAGACATTACTTGCTTTCTAGTACTTGCATTGTGGCTTGTCAAACCGATGTTATCAAATATATGTTGCAAATGCCAATTCTAAGTGGGAGAATCGGCAAATGGGCTTATGCTTTAATTGAATATGATTTGAGCTATGAGTCATTAAAATCTAATGAAGGGTCAAGTTGTTGCTGATTTTGTAGATCATGATATAGATTTGAATGACATTCATGTTGTTAACATTGTGCCTTGGAGACTTTATTTTGATGGTTCTTCTTGTAAAGAGGGACAGGGGATAGGCATAGTGTTAATTTCACCTAATGGCGCTATTTTTGAAACATCGGTTCGACTTGAATATCATTGTACAAATAATGAAGCCGAATATGATGCTTTGTTATTCGGTTTGCAAGTACTAGGATTTATTGGAGCTAGGCGTGTAGAGGCTTTTGGTGATTCCCAATTGGTAGTGCAACAAGTTGCCGGTACATATCAATGTTTCGATGGGTCGCTAAATAGTTATTTAGATAAATACTTAGACATAATTGCTACTTTTGATGATTTCGTCATTAATCATGTGGCTAGGGAAGAAAATAGTAAAGCCAATGATTTAGCTCAACAAGCATCTGGTTATATTATTCGTAGAAGGGAGATACATATTTTAGAACAACCGGTGCTTGATTATGACGAAATTGAAACAGGTTCGGGAGGCGGCCGGTCTGACCGACGTACAGGGGGCGGTCTGACCGGCCATGATGGGAAAAAGAGTTTCCTTCACCCGTTTTAGCTTTGTCTGATATTTTCCCTCAAGAACTTGGGGGGCATGCAGGAGTTGTTGGGAAGGCCGAATGTGAGGAAAATTCGGTTATTATCAGTATTGATCAAGTAGTTGATTGGAGAATTCCTTTGGTTGATTATTTGAGGAATTCTAGTAGCAAAGTTGATCAGAAAGTTCGGCGACAAGCTTGAAGGTATACTTTATTTGAAGGTAACTTATATCGCCGAACCATAGATGGTGTGTTATTAAAATGTTTAAATGCCGATCAATCTAAAGTGGCTATGGGAGAGGTTCATGAAGGAATTTGTGGTACTCATCAATCGGCCCGAAAAATGAATTGGTTGTTAAGGCGAGCCAGTTTTTATTGGCCGAATATGATTGATGATTGCTTTAGATATTATAAAGGGTGTGAAGCTTGTCAAAGGTTTGGGAATATTCAATTGGCACCTGCCGCCACATTGAATCCTATTATCAAGCCTTGGCCGTTTCGAGGATGGACGTTGGATTTTGTTGGTCAAGTACATCCTTCTTCATCAAAGGGGCATCGGTTCGTGTTGGTGGCGACGGATTATTTTACAAAGTGAACCGAGGTCGTACCGCTCAAGAATATGACTCATAAAGAGGTAATGAATTTCATCACTACTCATATTATACATAGATTCGGTATTCCTCAAACTTTAATTACCGATCAAGGTGCTTCATTCATGTCCAAAGAGGTTAAAGATTTTGCCGAATCTTATGGTATTAAATTGCTCAATTCTTCTCCTTACTACGCTCAGGCTAATGGTCAAGCCGAGTCGAGTAATAAGATTTTGATTAAATTAATTAAAAAGAAGATTGAGGAATGTCCTAAACGGTGGCATGAGGTGCTTTCAGAAGCATTGTGGGCACATAGAATATCTAGGCATGGTGCCACCAAGGTTACTCCTTTTGAGTTAGTTTATGGACAAGAAGCCGTTTTACCTATTGAAGTAAATCTTGACTTACTTAGATTGTTAAGGCAAGATGGTCTATCGGTCGACGAGTATTCTCACTTAATGATGGATGGGTTAGATGAAGTGACCGATAAACGTTTTAAAGCTTTGGAGGCTATTGAAAGAGATAAAAAGAGGGTAGCCAAGGCTTATAATAAACGGGTTAAGGCAAAATTGTTTCAAGTTGGAGATTTAGTATGGAAGACGATTTTACCAATAGGTTCTAAAGATAGGGAATTCGGTAAATGGTCACCGAGTTGGGAAAGGTCCATACCGAATTGTGCAAATCGTTCATGGTAATGCCTACTTTGTAGAAAATTTACAAGGAGAGCGATTTCAACGTGCATTAAATGGAAAATATCTTAAAAAGTACTTTCCGAGTGTTTGGCAAGATGTTTGAGGAGTGTTATGGCCGGTAATTATTATCGCCCTTAGACCCCTTGATAGATGTGCTTTTTGGTTCTCAAGTTCGCCAAAAAGGCAGGGGGACATGTGTTGATACCCAAATTTGGCTATAAGGGGTTATGAACAAATTTGGAAGCCAATTTGGAGAAGGCCCGGGATTCCCCGAGAAGCCGGTCAGACCGGCGCGATACAGAGAGGATTGCGCCCAAAACCAGAGTGGACTGGTCTGACCGCAGGCTATGGAGCGGTCAGACCGGTTGGCCGGTCCGACCGGCATTTTACCTCCGGTCAGACTGGCTGTGTCGGACTCCGAGATGAAATAGAAGTTTCGGCTTTTTTCTCGTCCAAGTTTGAGAAGTTTAAGTCCTAATTGGTTACCAATGCACTTGAGGACGTGGGAAACCCCTAGGAATAGGCAAGACCAACCCCTTTATAAGGGATAAGGCCGGTTCAATGGACTCTCTCTCACAACACAAACCCTAAGTCAATTAGAATCGTAGTTTTCTCTCTCAACTCATACTTTTGCCCTAGTTTAGCCCTAGTTCGTCCATCTTTGTCGGTTTGCACCGTAAACCGTCCGCCTTCACTGCGAGAGTGCGAAATCCTTTGTAGGTTTGTCCCGTAAACCTTCCGCGTCGCCGGCGAGACGGGCTTTTACCCTAAATCTAGCTAAATCGGGTCCGCTAGCTAGTTTGCTTGGATCTTCTAAACCCATCTTGTTTGTTCAAGGTGGTTGGCGACTCCGTTCATCAAGACACCGCAAGGGGTTGGGTGGCTCGTCGTGGTGATCCATAAAAGGCGTCAACAACACTAATGGAAAACAAAGGTAAACTACCAGCTATCTGCACAAGTGTTCTAAACCAGAGCTTGCATACGGTACAGTACATTTCAGAGATTTCAGAGAAATCAGAGTGCGCGGTGGACTCTGCTGGAGGGAGCTCGGCTGGAGGGCACGGTGGAGCGGCGAGGTCACCGAACGAGCTTGGCAGAGGAGCTCGGCTGGAGGATGGCGCTGAGGACGGCGGTTGTTGCTCAGCTGAAGGAGGGCGCGGTGGAGCGGAGACGACCAAAGGATGGCGCTGCGGACGGCGGAGGCAGCCGCAGACAGCGGCGTGGCGTGGCGGAGGGCAGCGGTGGTCTTTTATACGAGGCATGCGGATTGGATGGCATTTTCAGAGAGGCGCGAATTTAGTGGCGTTTAGACAAAAATCTGGGTTGGGGAAGATGTATGGCAGACATGCACGAAGACGACGAGATTAACAGACATCGTCACCGCAGTGTCATGGTTATAATTTTGAGAAAAAATTGATGGCACATAACCAATATCATAAATAAAACGTGACAATTTATAATGGCATGAATCCAATTAACCCTTTTCCTAATGGGCGCCCGTGCACCACCGGCGCACGGGTCGACCCCTAATGGCAAGAAACGGCAGGGGAAATGGACTGAAATTCACCCGTTAAATCCGGCATCCATATATTTTCTTCCCTTTTTCTTTACTCTTTCTATTTTTTCCCTTTCCCATTGCAATCCTGACGGCAATGGCGATGAGAGCTCCATGGCGCAGCGCCCTCCCCTCCTAGCCCCATAGACATTGGCGAGCTCCACCGCGCACTGTCAACGCCGGCGAGCACCATGGCCGCGCCCGCGCGTCGACACCGACGACCTCCCCAGTGCGCCCCGTCGACGGCAGCGAGGACGCGACGGTGGTAACCATGGAGGCGGCCGGGGGCACTTGGTGGCGGTGGGACAAGGAGGCAACGGGCGGTGTATTCAAATTGAGGAGCATATAGCTTAACATAGGTTCATAGTGCCAAAATATAAATGAATTCATCAAGACTTTGCATCAATATCTACTGAATAAATCTAGATAACTACTAGCTGTAAGCATTATGATCTGTTTTCATCTCCATAAACTACCATCTGCCCTTGTACCCATAGTCCCATACCATACTTGGTTCCGCATTGTACCATGTATTTGGGACCGCGATCCAGTCATGTTTGAGACAATGTCCCACGATGTTCCCGTCCCCGTTCCTGGGAAGAATGTTCCCGGTACGAGGAACCCATCCATGTTCCACGTTCCATGTGACTTAGGACGAGCCGAGGCCGCTCTCCCTCTTCCTTGCCTCCATGCCGTCTAGATCCGCGCCACCACCTGCCAAATCTGGCGCATCGGCGGTTGGTGGTGGCGCGGCCGGGTCTGCTGAATTCCCGTCGCGGTGGTGAGGCAGCGACCTCCGCTGCCAGCGGCCGCGCCGTGCCCGCGCGTCTACATTGCGTCTTCACCGCCGGCACCGCCTCCTCGTTAACGGCGCCGACCATCCCGCCCCGCGCCCGACGACGGTGATTTCCGGCGCGTCGACGCCAGCCATGTTCACCGCGCGGGCCACTCCCCGCGCTCGTCGAGACGCCGTCGACGGCGCCCCCCGCGTCCCGCTCGTCGATGTTTACGGCAGCGACGCCGTGGTGCCCTCGCGTCCCCGTTGGCGCCGCGTCCGCAATGACGACGACAACGAACACTCCCGTGCGGGCGCGACTCACCATCGACGACAACGACCACCCCCGCGTCGCCTCGCGCCCACCGTCGACGATGCCGATGGCGATGCCGCCCCTCCCTCGCTGCCTCCGGGGTGTGGTCACTGGCGTCGACAGGGCCAGCATGGGGCTGCCGCTGACGGCGAGGCCCCGAATGCCGATTTTTTTTGCTTTTTTCTCTTTTTTCTATTTAAAAAAATCTCGAATTCCTTTTAATTTGATTTTTTTTCAATTTCTTTTATTTGAAATTTCCAATCTCTTTCTATTTGAAATTTTCTAATTACTTTCTATTTGAAAATTGAAAGTTAAAATTCTTTCATTTTGAAAGTTTCAATTCTTCCAGTTTGGAAGTTTTAATTCTTTTCATATTGAAAAAGTTCCCTTTCCTTCAGATCTAAACATCTCATTCTTTCAGTTTCACTGAAATTCAATTACATCAGTTTGAAAGTTTCAATTATTTCAGTTTGAAAGTTTTAATTATTTCAGTTTCAAAGTTCCAATTCTTCCGGTCTGAAAGTTTCTATTCTTTCAGTTTAGAACTTTCCATTTTTTTTTCAGTTCGGAATTTTTTCATTTTCCAGTTTGAAAATTTTTCTTTTTACCAGTTTTCAATTTTATACTGAATGGAATGTAACGGCAACTTCACGGAAAATCCGTGCGCGAGGCCTTTTTCGCACGGATGAGGGATAGTCGGCCCCAATAACCCAACGGATACTCGTAAAAATAAATAAATAATTTTTTGTAGCCATGGCACATGTAAATTGGGTCCAAACAATCAAAGGCCCAATGATTCCTCCGTCCCTGATCCAAAGTGGTGCATCAACATTTCCCAGAGCAAAAGGAGTTGCCGGACTCCTGTTTATCCTACTTCAGGCGCTTCTCCTCCCAAGCCTCCCCGGCCCAGCGGGCAACATAGTCTAGAGTCTCTTGGGTACATAAATACATCCTACAGTCTCATGCGTAATGACATGATGATTACACTTTTTGAAAGTACTAAATGAACATCTATATTGTATTAGATGAACATAAATACATCCTTATGTACCCTATAATGCAACAAATGAGGTACTCATTCGTCATTTTACATTCATCATATCCAACGGCATAGATCATTCGCTCAACGAGAATCAACGACCCGATCACATACTTACTCTCACCGCGTACCTCCTCAATCGTCACCGCCTCCTCACGTCCGTGGCGCACTCCTAGCTCTCCCCCAAATCACGGAGACGGTCGCGTGACTTCCCTTCCACATCGCGCCGCACCCAGTGCCCCCCTTTCCGTCCCCTCCATCGGTCGTGTCCGCCGCTGCACCTCAGTCGCCGCCGTCACCCACGACATCTCTGGACAGACCTAGAAGATATGTCGAGCTCCGGCGTAATCCCTCCTGCCACCGTCCTCCATGCCACATTCGTCACTCCGCACAGCCCTCAGTCCTCCGGCCACTCAAACGCCTCCGCCGCCAGATCCAATGCCATCAAGGGTGCTGTCTTGCGTCGACCAACGACCACACCAACACGGAGGACCATCGCCCACAGCGCGCAGTCTCCGTCCACGACAATCGTGCCACCTCACGATCCGAATCGCAGCGCCCAGCCAACGGGAACGGAATCCCTATCTGTATCCCCATCGTGTTTTTTCTGTTTAGTTCAATTGATCGTACTTTGATTGTTGAATCTCAAAGACTCATGTTGGGTAATTCGAATCATAACGTTGTCACCTTCAACTGGTAATTGATTCTTATGACTTGGGCCTTGTTTAGATGCAAAAATTTTACACCTGTAAATATTACATCGAATGTTTAATCGGACGTTGGAAGAGGTTTTCGGACACGAATGAAAAAAACTAATTTTATATCTCGACTGTAAAACATGAAACGAATTTATTAAGGCTAATTAATTCGTCTTTAGCACATATAGGTTACTGTAGCACTTATAGCTAATCATGGACTAATTAGGCTCAAAAGATTTGTCTCGCGATTTCTGTGCAATTAGATTTTTTGTTAATCTATATTTAATGTTCTATACATGTGTCAAAAGATTCGATGTGATGTTTTTTGGTGTAAAAGTTTTAGATCTAAACAAGGCCTTGGTCTTCCTGCCGTTCATCAGTTCATAACATTGTCATTTGCTCGCGTTCATGCTGTATAAATCTTGGAAAAATAGTTCAAAATTTCTTTTCTTTTTTTTTAGCCACGTATGCAACACCTAGTAGATCATACGACTATTGCGAGATAAATTTTTAAGCCTAATTGCTCCTGATTTTACAATGTGTGGTACAGTAAATATTTACAAATAACGGATTAATTATACTTAATAAATTTGTCTCGCGGTTCACTGACGGATTTTGTAATCAGTATTTTTATTAGTGCCTGAACATTAACAAATTTTGTAATTAGTATTTTTATTAATGCCAAACATCCCATGTGACAAACTATATAATACCCGATGTGACACGACAAAATTTTACTCCGATGGATGCTCCCTTAGCGAGTTTTACATACTTGTTTTACATACTTTTAAGCTTACGGTACGACAACTCTACGAGCACTGAAACATGTATTCCTGTAGTACTCGTATCACAGTTCACGCACGGAGCCCTGGTCGCTGTCGCTGTCGCTGTCCAAAGCACGCTTCTCGGCTAGTATTAAACTGACAGTTGCGATGTCCCTCTCAGCATCAAAGAAAATATAGTCCACGTGCAACGGCCCCCGGCAATTCCAGCCTTCTTCAATTTCGTCTTTCTCATGGTCGAATCCACCCTGGTGTTTTTTGCCAACAGGGTGGTCAATCTTCTTGCGGCTTTCCAGGCAACCTTCACACCAACCTGCATACATTTTCCCACAAAAAAACGAAATTAGCAGAGGTTCCTCCCAACCAGATAGATAGCATAACCCCGCCAAAAGAAAACAAGACATAAAATGCTTCAGATACAAGAACAATGGTCGTGATGAGACTGGACCCTGCCTAAACATGATACATGCGAGTGGAAAATTCTGTCGATGGCATCACTGGACACAGGAATTTCAATGTTAGAATTAGCTTAAAGATGCCCTGATAAAATCAAACACTTAAGTGCGTTTCTGGGGCAGCAAAAGTCCCTAGAGTGAAGCTTTTCTCTAACACATATTTATCAATTTGCTTTAATCATATAGGCTGCGGTGATTTACGGTTATCAAAGCCAAAACTAATTGTAAGCAAGCTTGCAGCCCATCCACTCTGGGAGCCGCAAACTGGAACGGAATATGTAATGTACCAATTGTCCATTAAACTGGATGATAAGATAAAGATTGCACGACAGGGAATTGGGGAAATTTGCTCATCAAAAGCATATTAGAGTCTCATCAATTTTCTCAACCCTAAGAACAGTTCACCCATTACTGCTTCCTTATGACCTCATCTAGACATCTAGTTATCTCATTACTCTACCTGAAAGGCTTTGAACTGTTGCATTCTGTCAAGTCCCAAGCACAATAAATCCTAATTTGCATCAACTTGCTTTAATTTTGGTGAAATATATGAGGAAATTTTTAAAAACAACAACGGCTATTTATGGTTCAAGTTCAACAAAACAATAGAGGTTTTGACATGGGCACATAACCTAGGTATTATATTATAGTCCTAGAGTTATTTCACAAAACCACGCAGGCAACGAACATATTTTTTGCTCGCTACTGTAGCAATAACTTAAGAGAGGCACAGCTGTTAAGCGGATGAAAGAAGTAAAAGTTTTAGTAAATATGTAGTGTACAAAATGAATAAAGGAAGACAAGAGAGGTGAACATACCGACTGTAGACGGTGTGAGTGGGCAACAGATGGTGATATGTTCTTCGGTGAAGATGTCATCATCATCGTATGGAGGAAATGCTTCGACGAAGAAGTAAAGAGCAGGCAGGTGAGGGTGTTGATTGGAACATGCGAGGAAGTTGATGTGGTAACAGAGATAATGGCATCCAAAGAGGATATTGGTG
The DNA here is from genome assembly GCA_000325765.3 of Leersia perrieri. Lineage (NCBI taxonomy): Eukaryota > Viridiplantae > Streptophyta > Magnoliopsida > Poales > Poaceae > Leersia > Leersia perrieri. Next base: position 215,162 of record CM002481.1, read on the forward strand.
CCACAGATGAAATGTAGATGGTAGTGGAGAGAAGTGTTTTGAGCATATTTGCGCAATGCGGCCTGGATGATTTGGCGTGAGATTAGCTGGGATTTCCTGGAAGTTTTCCTATTGCGCCTGATTTCCCTGGCCACCCGGGCGGTGATGAGATCAAAAGGGGGAGGAGGGGAAAGGTGGTTGGGGAGTGGCAAGGGCAGCAGCATAGCGGAGAGGCGTGCGATGTCGGGAGCAGAAAGCATGCGGGTGGCGGTGGTGCTGAGGAGGAGGAAGCGTTGCACATGGTCGTGCACCTTGGGGTCCTGGAGGTGGGAGGCGAAGAAGGCCATGGCGGGGGGCACGGGGTGGTGTGCCGCCTGTGCGGCGGCGAGGAAGGACTGCGGCGGCGGGGGGGTTGTTGCGGCGGTGGAGGCGGAGGCGATAGCGGCGGCGAGGTCGGCCCTGGCGAGGTGGAGGTGCCATAATAACAGTGCGTCGTCGTCGAGGTGGGGGCAGGCGTGGCGGAGGTAGGCGAGGAGGCCCTGAAGAGAGCGATGGGCGAGTCGGGCGATGCTGTCGGCGCTGACCTCGAAGAATTCTTCGTCGTCGCCGGGAGGGTCCAAGGGGAAGGGGATTGGGGGGCGGCGGGAGAGGGGGAAGGCGGCGTCGTACCAGATGGAGTTGACGATGATGTTGTGGAGGGGTGAGAAGGGGCCGTAGCAGTGGCCGGCGACGAGGAGTCCGCGGGCGCAGGCGGCGGGCAGGCGGGACAGCGCCTCCAGCAAGTAGCCGCGGATCAGATTCAGCAACCTAAACGTGAGTGCGCCCGGATCTGCTGCGGCGGGAGCTTGTTCCCCTCCTCTTTTCGGCGTCCACCCCCAAGCCTGTGCCCCGGGCCCCTCTGGTCGAGGAGGAGGAGGATGAGGATGGGAGGAAGAAGACGACGGCGGCGACAAAGCGGCGGTTTTGCGTTGGGCGACGAAGCGGTCGGATGATATGCAAGAAGAACCGGACGGGGAAGCCGCCGCCTTATCCTGATCGATCTTGGGCGGCGGTGAATCTGTTGGTGTTGGGTCCGTGGTGGTGGTGGTCTTGGTGCGGCGGCGGCCCATCGCCACGATGGATGCGGCGGCGATGAGGAGGAGGGAGGGGAACAAACAAAAACAAGGGTTGTGTGGGTGGGTGGTGTGTGGATCCCCTTCTAATCTCTACAGGTCGGGTCGGGCCGGGCCTGTGGATGAGATAATAAGGGGAATAATTAATTACCAAATCCGTATCGGATTGCATTTGCTGTTTCTCCAACCGACTCCAATTCCCTCTCAGTCTCTCCCCCCTGCCTGTGGCTACCATCCGAGCCCCAGGCGAGCCATATCGAGCAACCAGGGCTTATGTCTGGCTCCACAAAATTTCTTTACAATTTGTATGATTTTTTAAAAAATATCTAATATCTAATGAAGATTGATTAATTGGGCCTTAGGCTTACATGTTTTCTGGCTCTGCCTCTTACTAATTATATCTCTGCTACTCTCTTCGTCGTTAAAATAATAGTACTACATGTGATGTTTCAGCGAATCTAGATAGATGGTTGTCCAAATTTATTGTAGTAGGTAATATCACATCCAGTACTAAGTAATAGTTGTCGGTAACACGGGTCCGGAGATATACCACACACGTCCCTAGGACATGTGGCGCAACCCGAGGGGGTCGGGCCTGGCATCAGGCTGGAGGCGCGTTTCTTTCTTAGCTGGTGGCCAAGGCCCGGGGCCTCGGGGCTACGTGTCACTCGTGTGCGGGGGTCGGACACTCCAATGCTTGATCCCCCATCACACAAAGTAGTGTATTACGCCTTTCATGCGGTCCGAACCTGTCTACTGGCTTCGTGTCTTTGAGCTTGGGCATTTGAGCCCCCACCTTGGTTTGGATTCTTGTGAGTTTGGACTTCTTCTCATATCCCTAGTTGTACCAACAAAAGGGTTCCATCACCCCCGCTTGCGGAGTTCACCCTCCGATAATAGTATTTTGAGATGGAGAGAGTGTAGTCGTCCACTTTCTTCCCCTTCCCGGTAAAAGATCTACTCCCTCCATCCAAAATATAAGCATTTGGACCGGGATGTGACACATCCTAGTATAACATATATAGACTAAATCTCTGTCCAAGTTCATTATACTAGGAGTCTAGGATATGTCACATTCTAGCAAAAATTCTTGCATTCTTGTACAGTAAAAGAAAACAGAGACATGTCGCTCAGAAAAAAAAAGGATCAGTTGGCTAAGCACCCAAAAAAAAATCCCCCCATCCCACGTTCCTCTCCGCCAGATGTCGCCGCCCTGCACTGCTCGCCAGATCGCCGCCGCCCCCCACGCTCGCCAGGTTGCCGCCACTCCCTCCACCGTCGTCGTTGCCGCTTGCCAAACACCGCCGACCCTCACTGCTTGTCGTCGTCCCCCACGCTCGCCGTCGTTCGCTAGCTCGACACCGTTCCCCCGCCGGTCGCCGCCGCTCCCCCACAGTCTCCACCGCTCACCAGATCGCAGCCGCACGTCGCCTCCGCCGGACGCCTCCAGACACCGCCACCGATGCCTCACTCCCGCTCGGATGTTGATCCCATTGCGACCTGGTGGGGGAGAGGGACGGCGTAAGCGGTCAAGGGGATGTTGTCGAAACGTCGTCGTACGCCTCCATAAGTTGCCTCCGCCGCCGCAACATCCCTCTACGGTTCTCCCTCCCTCGCCTTCGCGTCGCCGTCCGCGGTTGCCACGAGCTCAGCCACCACCATCGTGTTTGCCCCCCTCCCCCCACTCTTGCCGTCGAAATTCTTGCGCCCGCAAACCCATGATTCCCACACGCTGCTCCACCACAGCTCCCCACGATATCTATGCGTTGTAACAGATTGGCACTGGCTAATGTTGTTGCTCTTTCAACTATGCAGATTGTAACAGATTGGCATAAATCTATTGCCAACTAACAACCTGAAATTTATTTTGTTTAGGAGATCATAACTGTCTTGCTATTATTTTCGCAATGTCATGCTCTATGATTTGTCCTTATGCTCTCTGATTTGTCCGTTGTCTATTGTTCCAAGTACATTTGCATGCTCTGTCCTTTATCTGCTATGTAATTATGTGCCGGACATCGTGTTCTTAAACTATCATTGTACTGTTGGTTTGCATAGGAAACTGTCTTAATATTCTGAAGTATTCTCTATTAAGTGACTGGTAGGTGTTGCAAAGGTATATAATGTATCAATATTTATCTTGCAGGTGGATTGTTATATTCTTTTGTTGTGCTTTGATCTGCTAAACATAGTGCTCCTCTTTGCAGTCACATATATGTGTTTCTGAAGTATGTGAAAATACTAATGTGTTTCATGAATTTATATCCAAAGTAAAATAATTAGCTCTTGCATATGATGTGGGGAAAACTTCAAGGTCAAAGACTGAAACAATGCTTCTAAGATTCTATATTCAAATATTCAAAATTATGATATTGTTTTGCCTTGATTACCAGTATTACGTAACCAGCATGGTTTACTTCTCAGTATTCTTTTTTTTTTTTACAGTAAAGAGAGAAGCTTTATTGATCTCTAAAACAGGGATTACATTCCTGGTCTATTAATCCTGAGATGCTTGCGGGAGCACAGAGTCTCCACTCCTCGCAAGCCCCAACGTCATAGCCAGTTGAGCAAGAACATGAGCTACCCTATTTGCTTCTCTCTTTATCTTGTGCACCTGCACACTCTGTAGGCAAAGCATGATTCCCTTTGCCTTCGCCACAATCGGCATCCATGCAGACCTTGACAATGTAGTCTGCATCAGGGCCTTTGCAACCTCCGCGTTGTCCATCTCCAAAATAATCGTAGACCTTCCAGGCAGGCCAGCGCCTCCGCCTCAACTGCCGCCCCACAGGGATGCAGGGTTTTGTGCGCAGCCAACAACACCAATCCCCTGCAGTCTCTGACGATTATTCCTGCAGTTGCTACACCAGAATCATCCCTGAATGCCGCATCAATGTTCACCTTTGCGACCCCTTCCGGAGGAGCTTGCCAGCAATCAACGCCCAACTGACCATCTCGCAAGGCCACTGGTGTTTCCTTCGGCTGCTCATACATTAGTCCTTTTCCTTTTGGATCATCCTCCCGTTGTCGGACAGGCAACAATGCCTTGTCGTAGTTAACAAGGAAGTTGACAGAATCAACAATTGAGGCCCTCCCGTTACCGTGGATAATATCGTTCCTGATATACCACACTCTCCATAGCAAGTTTAGCACATTTGTGGTGCTAGAAGTATCCAGGCTATCAAGCAGCACAAGAAGCCAGTCCGGCCTAGTCATACGAAATTTTCCTTCATCAGGTAACACCCAGAACTCCCTCATCGCTGACCGAAGAGCTCGGGCCATCGTGCATTGTACTGTCGCATGGAAACTGGTTTCCTCAGTTGCACCACATATAGGACAAATGCCATTTTCTTCTATCTTCCTCTTCCTCTTGTTCACCCAAGTAGGTAATCTATCTTGCGCCAGTTTCCACGCAAAAATTCTTACTTTTGGTTGAACGTCTGCCTTCCACACATTTAGCCATAATTTCCTTTCTCCCTCACTGGCTCTACTGGAGGATGCTTGAGCTGGCGGTTTTGCAAATAAATTCCAGGCCAATTTATAGGCACTCCTAACCGAGAAAACGTCTCCCCTGGCTCGAGTTTGGTAAACTGGGCATCTGTCTGCAGGCCTAAGGAGTTGGGAGGTCTAGGCATATCTTGGATCTCTACAAGCTGTCTCGCGCCCTGCGATTACGATGGCTTTGGGCAAAATGGACAGATGAAAACAAACCCTGGAACTCGATAGAACTTCCCTGTGACAACACAGACTTGTGCTTATTTCGCGCAGCAACAACAATCTTTGTTGGCGATGGCGATAGAACAAGTTTCTGGAGTGACAAATGGCTAAACAATTCTTGCCCTTTCGAACTTGCTCCATCACTTTTTAAGCTTGCAAAGAGGAAAAAGAATTCGGTTTGTCATGAACTCTCTAATAACAAATGGATTCACTCCTTCAGACAGATCACATCAATTCAGGAAATCCATGAACTGGTCTCCCTAGGCTCGGCTTTAATGAATTTCCACCTCCAGCCTGATGTTGTGGATTCTATCATTTGGAACCACACGAACATCGGAGTTTATACCTCGAAGAGTGCCTACCTCTTGCAATTTCAGGGGTCCTACTGCGAAATTGCTTTCTCTAATCTTGGACCGCTTCTGCAGAGCCAAAACAATGTGTTCTCGGGTGGCTTGTTCTGCATCAACATACGCTTACTGCAGAAAATCTGCTCCGAAGACACTGGCCCTGCAACTGGATCTGTTCGCTTTGCAATGAAGCTTTCGAGGATGCAAATCATCTTTTCATGTCCTGCCCCTTCACCACTTCGGTATGGGACCGTGTCTGCACAGGTCTGAATTTGCATCCCCAGCGTCCCCAGGACAACCTGACTGTGGGAGACTGGTGGAATGACCTGGTGCTTTCTCACCCAAAGGACCGGTGTCGCAAGGTCCTTGGAACCCTTTTCTCTTGTTGGTGGAACATCTAGCTTGAACGCAATGGAAGAATCTTTAGAGCCACCTCGCATAGCTCTACTCAGGTTGCTCTCCTAGTCCTGGAAGAAATAAACTTCCGGAAAGTAGCTTTCCAACCGCCTTGATTTTTTCTGTTTTAGCTTTGCTCACATCCTGTAAAACCATTTGTACATTCATTTCTCCTTTCTTCTAATATATTCAGGCAGTCCTGCTGCCGTCGTTAAAGTCAAAAAAAAAACTCCCAACCGAGAACACTCCAGTTTTTTTCGAAATGCCAAGCAGGAAAGTCAGTAATCTCATGTGTTGGTAGTCTGATCTTGAGAATTTCAGTAGCATCTTCCTCCTTCGCCACATGCCTGACCAGATTCTCATCCTAGTCTTTTGTGCCTAGAATTAGCAGCTCCTTCACATATGTTAGTCTATTCCTCGACTTCTTTTGCAGTACATCTAACCTATCACCATGAGCTATCCATCGGCTTCGCCAGATTTTGGTGCTAAACCCATCTCCAATTCTCCAAATTAGGCCTCTTTTCAATAGCTCAAGCCCGTGTTCGATACCCTTCCAAGACGGTGACGACATGGAAGGGAAGGCTGTGTCAATTAGGTTGCCATTTGGATAGTATTTCGCCTTTAGGATCCTTGCACATAAACTATTTGGTTCAGAAATCAGTCTCCAGGCTTGACGAGCCAGGAGAGCTTGATTGAAGCATTTGATGTTACGAAATCCAAGCCCACCAAAGATTTTTGGGCCAGTGAGCTTCTCCCAAGATATCAAATGTACTTTTCGTTCCTTCTTATCATGCCCCCACCAAAAATTACGAATCATCTGTTCGTATTCTTCACAGAACTTTTCTGACATCTTGAAAATCCCCATTGTGTAGGTTGGCAGGGCCTGAACCACACTTTTGATCAAAGTTTCCTTTCCGGCAGCCGAAAGGAACCTTTCACTCCAGTTGGTTAATCTCTTCGCAAATCTTTCTTTGATTGGTTGAAACTGGCCCTCCTTCATTCTGCCTTCGGGCGCTGGAAAACCCAAATATCTATCCTCAAAATTTCCTTCCTGTACATGCAGCTCTGCTCTGATTTCCTCCTGTACGATTGTCAGGCAGAACTCTAACTCGAACACCATCACCACTTCCCTTTACTGAATCTCAGTATTCTGTATGTTGCCGTATGCTAATTCCTCTTCAGTATCACACATTTGTGCTACAAATGGGACCTGAATCTGAGTAAAGCCAGACTGAAGCTCTCAATCTTTTGATTGTTGTGTTTCTACGCTTATCTGTTACATATACTTTCAGCGATTTAATTATGAATAGCAAGGACTTGATAAATCACAACGTTATATCAAGTTCAGGCACCAGCAATTTTTTTGTCGTTTTCTATATGCAGCCAGTTTAGCAATAAATAATACCTATTGTAACTCTATTGTTATCGCGAATATTTGTATTTATCTCTGATCTTATTGCAATTATGTATAGAAGTCAAATGATTTTGTTGTCTTTTTTTCATCATTATTTGTTGCTTACTTTGCTACAATAAATGCAATATTTATTTTGAAGTAAACACCAAATGTGTTCCGTAGCAACGGAGGGACATATAACTAGTTTGCTTTTAAAAAAAAGAGCTGCATTATACCACCAGTTTTTTTTTCCTGAATGGATACCACCATTGTTGAACGAGTAATTCCACAAAAACCACAAATATTACGGTTCAATTTACACAAACCATATTCTTGTTGCACATGACCACAGTTATTATGACATTGTAGTTCCACAAAACCACAACTTAATCACTTTTTCTTTCATCTAACATGCATACCAGTTCTTGTTTGCCTACACCAAGTAACTTTACTGCACTATCAATGTTTGCCTATAAAATACACACGTTGCCAAAACAATGGCATTCTCATAATTTGTCGTTGCCAACATTTCAGCATGGTACATCCATTGATCCTTTCTAGAATAAAATAACGACATAAGCTTGCTCTGCCAATATATCTATAGAACGAAAAGGAAATAATGTCACTGATGCTATTAGTAGCATTGGTTCGACTGAGGAAAAAAAAGCCATACAAGAACTTGAAACATTTTAATACAGCGCTTAGCCAGCCGGTCGTCCGCTGCCCCCTGCTGAACCAGGCTTAATGAGTTCCACTGCAAACAAATATCGATTATTAGTGACTCGCTTCATGGTAACAAGCTTGGCCCTCCTGCGTAACTCAGGAGTTTCATTGAAATTTACAAGACATTAAAAACAAGAATCAGTTCGACTCTAAAGCAATAATGAATTTTTTTCATGAAGGGACAAAATGCATATCAAGTTCAACTAATTCAACAAATTGCTAACACCTTCCTCACGGGAATTACGACACTGAATGTCAGCATCATCCTCAGCCACCGGATGATGGAAGCAACAAATTTGCAGATCCATTGTCCCTATCAGCATCAAAAAATATGTAGTCCACATCCAATGGCTTCGAAAAAATGCAGGTCCCATCCTCGCCCAGGTATTGTCCTCCTCCCTGATATTGTCTACACAGGGGGTGCACGATATTCTTCTTGTTGGTCTTACAAGCAAAACAACCTCCTGTAATCACCAAAAGCTGAATTAGGATGAAAAAGAACCATATGGCATGAGTATCATTAGTTCAAGTGTTCAACATGTAACACGTACTGCCGCTCTAAGAGCCTGCCTTGAGCATCATAAACGCTGCTACAATTCAAGCTTCAATCAATTTGATCTTCATTTTAATGTAATTTAACATAACATGCAGTGTCCACACTCCCAAGCTACCGATCAACAAATAAGTTGGATGAGTAGGCCAGCTTTCTTCATCCAAGTGGATTATCACCATCAAAAGCACACTAATTATGCTAGAAAAACACTGATCTCCAAATCGGTAATGTACAGACATGGCCTAACCAGCTCATATGTTACAATATCGATAATGGGTAGCAAAACAAACTTAAAAACTATGCCTTTTTGTTTTTATAATAAACCACAGACATGTGATTGGAAAAGAAATTGCTCATTTATGAAGCATTGGATCATAAATAGATTTAAACATGGAATATGATGAGATTGGTTGGTTTGGTGCTTTAGTAAAGTTTGATAGTACCAAAACCTAAGTCAGTGTTGGGAGTTTGGCATTACCAAACATCGTAATTTTGTGCCAAAGATGGTTTTTCAGGAGCACTTTCAGTAGTTTGTCTACTCAAGTAGCTAAAGGGGTGGGTAAATTACTTGATAACACTACAAACATGCATGATTTGCAGCCTAACATGAATGCTTAACTGACATGAGGGGCTTGGGCTTCGCAAGTAAATGACATACTGGGATGTTATTTTGCAATTTATGCAGGTCTCTAGTGTTGCGCCGCAGATATTTCAATATGTATATATAATGCAAGAGTCAACACGCTGAAGAAAAAAAAAACTAATGTAGAAACTAAGCATATCTCCGTTACCTTATAACTCAAGGTAAGGCAGACATACCTTCAAACAATAAGCAATGTGCTAATGCCTGCTAGAGGGAGGCACTGATCATTATGCGCGACTGGAAGTGCAATTAAGAACATACCTATAGCTCTGGACGGTTCCACTGGCACGCACAACCAAATGTCCTTATCATCCTGAGTTGGAAGTGCTGCTTCACAGAAGAAGAGCAGAGGGGCACTGCCTGTGGAATTAGGGGATGCGAGGAAATTCAGGTGGCAACGGCGACAGTCTAATTCGGTCTCTTCCTCTAGGAAACTGGCACCACAGATAACATGGAGGTGAAACTGGTTCCCCGTTTGCAGCATATACTTGCGCAATGCCACTCCAACAACTAGAAGCAGTTGTTGCTCCTGCTGCTTCCAGCGCCGCTTGTAAGATGAGACCATGTCTAGAGTCAGATTTGGTGGTGGTGGCAGGAAAACGGGGAGGTGCTGGTGAGGGGGCAGCAAGTGGCTGGAGAGGAGTTGAAGGTGTGAAGACGAGAGCAGGTAGTTGGCACGCAACAGGACGTCCAGCACCGGCTCCACGGCCTGTCGTCGTTGCTCCATGTCCGCAAGGGATGCTGTCGCAAAGAGAGCGTAGGCGGTAGGGTTGGGGTGGTTGGCGGCCTCGGCAGCCACCTTGCTGGCGCCATGGGCCAGAGATGCCATTGCAGCGAGTGCCCTGACAGAGCTAGTGTCATTGGCGGAGGCAATGGCGACAAGGAGGTTAGCGTCGGCGAGAGTGAGGTGATAGAGAGCGGCGGCGTCGGAGGAGAGGGAGGGGCAGCAGTGGCGGAGGAAGGCTACAAGGCCAAGGAGAGAGCGGTGGCAGAGGCGAGCGATGCCGTCGGTGCTGATCACCGTGACCTCGTCAACGTCCCCATCATCCTCCTCCTCCTCCTCCTCCTGGTGGATACGACGACGGAGGGGGAACGCGGCGGCGTACCAGATGGAGTTGAGGAGGATGTTGTGGAGGGGAGGCGAGAAGGGGCCGTAGCAGTGGCCGGCGACGAGGAGGCCCCGCGCGAGGGCGGTGGTCCGGAGCTCTGCGGTGGGCAGCCGCGACAGTGCCTCCAGGTAGTAGCCGTGGATCATACTCAGCAACCTCACCCTCATGGCCCTCACATCCGCCTCACACCACGCCGCCGCCTCCTTGGGGATCTTGCGCTGCACGGTGGTGCGATCGGAGGAGTCCGACGACGGGGGCGACGCGCTCTTGGCAGCACCATCCACGCGCTGCCGTCGCCGTCGCCGTCGCCGCCGCCCACCCATGCGAGGGGAATTTCGATTCCGATTTTGGGGAAAGTTTTT
>CM002481.1:227480-238241 GCA_000325765.3 Leersia perrieri
CTGTGGGGAGAGAGGAGAGAGGATAGTTGCACCTACATGTGGGGCCCACTTTATTTTATTTATTTTTTTAATGTTATTTTTTTGGTGTAAATGCCACGTAAGTGCCACGTCAATGCCACGTGGGATGAAGACCCAGTCAAAGGTGTTGATGGGTGATACCCGTAGACCGGATAAATAGGGTATTGGGGTACGCTGATATAAGGGTCTACAACATACAACATAAGTAAATGCAGGGAGACTTTATTTATACTGGTTCAGGCTCTTAAGGAAGGTAAAACCCTACTTCCAGTTTATATGGTATTGATCTTGAAGGCGCAGAGTGCAGAATAGTGGACTAATCTATGCAAGGTCGTCGAGAATGTAGTCGAGTGATCGATGAGCTATCTCGACGACTAGGGGGTTGTCGACTAGATTGTAGTCGAGTAGACGACTAGCGATCCGGCGACTTAGGGTTTTGAGTGCTCTGGCTTCGAGGGCTATGATGGATGTGTTGAAGGCTTGATTGAACGTGGGGATCCCCCTCCTAGGGCTCCCCATTTATACCGTGGGTTGCCTTGTCCTCCAAGTAGGATTCGAGGATGTCAAACACTACACGGTCTCTTGGGATTCCTAGCCCTCAGAACTCTCTGAGTAGGACTGGTTTTCTTCTATTTCTAGAAAGATATACTCCATACCGGTCTTAGGGATTCTGTTATACCACGAGTACTTGCCGTATCCGGGTAGGTATGCCGTATTTTGATACGCAACCCCTATACTCGGGGGTATACCCTTCCCGTAACCTTGACAGTAGCCCCCGACTTCAACTCAAGGGAATTCATGTTATCGGCCACGACTTCTCCTGCTACTCGCGTATCTGGCTCGCCTTGACTATCCTCGATGAATATCGAGAAAGTATGGAACACTCGATAACGAGGATGGAAGTCCAATAGTCTTATGAATGAGTTTGATTTGAAGTCTAAAAAACTCTAGGTTGTTGACCCAGAGTTTTTCGGCGGGATTCCTTCTCTTCCTAGGAATTCGGAACGACGGGGGTGTAACACCCCAGAAAAAAAACTACACATGACTACGTCTGGGATGCCACTAAAGAACTAAACAACCTTGCCAAAAGAATAAGAAATTTGGCATCAACTATTTTAGTTGAGATAGCATCGCGTAAGCAACAAAAATTACATAAGGGTTTATGTCCAACAGCAACAAATTAATATATACGAATCGACCAACAAGAGTTTGATAAGCTACAAACTACAAGACTAACGTTTAATTAATCTATTAAGACATCATAACAATTGTCTTATGACCACATCATACGAAATCAAGTGAGATCATTGCGTATACAGGTGCATGGCTACTCCCAACCCTTCATGCAAATATGTAGCAACAAGTACTTGAAAAGACTGTAAGGGGATGAGAATAAATCTCAGCAAGTAAATTCTTTAACAAGCTATTAGAATGCAGTACAATTATCATCAAAATTAATAAAAGTAAGTTAGCACTTACGATAACATCATCATGTATAATACATAAAAAAACATTTAAACATCAACCACAACATCACTTCCATGTGAATAAATAGTTATGCAATATGCCATGCCATGCTCTTCCTCACCGAACCCCTTTTCGGGAACGAATGGTGGTGTACCGGTACGGTCACGACGCTGCGTGACATAAATTCCAATGCATGAGATGCAATACATGCTTCATGCATAATGATGGCACACTTTCACATACCATGCTTACACACATTCTTCATCACAATACAAGGATATGAAAATACCACAATTCAACATTCATTTTACATTTCAACGGTCTCAAGCTTAAGTACGCAACTAGTGAATGCAAGAATTGAATATTCACAATATGAACAAGCATAGAGATCATGTTGATACATTAAGATATCATTATGATTCAGCAGAATAATTATGGTGGAGATAACCAATAACAAGCTAAAGGGTAGCACCACCGCTACATCCACTTGCCTTTACCGATGAAGATAGCGGGCTTTAGTTGCGACCCAAAGTTAAACCACCTGTACAGTAACTAATTTAGTTACAAACAATATGGAGAACTCATACAAAAATACATCAATCGCTTCCTACACTGGAAACCCCCTTCAAAAACTACAACATAAAAACCGAGAATCCGCCCACAAGAGCAGTATGTCTTATTAATTTTGTAACTTTTATTATACTATTTAAAACATGAAAAAAGATAACATTTTGGAAATCTACAGAACAAGATCTACAATTTTGCTAAAGACATCACAACCAAATTGTGACAACAACTAAGTCAAATCTTCAGTTGAAAGCAAGACTTATAATCTGTCCAGGAATTCAAACAGTAGATAGTAAAAACTTGATATCTCAAGTTTTACTCATCCCCTCAATGTGTACTTTACCAATCTGGAAAGCTGAAAACAAAACCCACAACTTTGTAAATATGGACCAAATCTAATTCGGTCATTTAGTCCCTCTAAAAACTGTTCAATCTACTACTGTCCAGATTTCGTGAGAAATTATATACCTGACTTAAAACTTAGATATCTCTCAAACCATCCAATAAAAACACATGAAAATTGGCTGAACTCTAGATTACATCATTATATACAACTTTCTAAAAGTCATAAGAGCCTTATCACGCCTCTAACATAGGGGAAAACTCTGCCCTAGGTAAACACCACAATCTGAAACAAACTGCAACTAGCGATTCAATTAATTGGCGCATCACATCTTATCCCCATTGATTTCCCGGCTCTATATTGTCCAAGAAACACATTATAACACAGGGGATAACCATATGGCTCACCTAGGGTTTCTTTTGTGAAAGAGCAAGTGAGGCGGCGATGGGAAAACTCCGATTGAACCCATCATCCTACTCCTCTTTTCCCCCTCGTTCCGTTTTTCACCTTCACTTGTTGAATCCACCTACGGTGTAGAAGATCCATGGATGGAGAGGTGCTGTAGAGAATGGGGGAAGAACAAAGTATGTGAGAAGAGAGGGGTGTCGGCAGCGGCTAGGGAGAGAGATGGGATTCGGTCCCCCCCCCCTCTTCCTGAAGAAAAAGGTGTAGGCAATGCTAGTGGGCTGGGCTATTGGGCCTTGGACAAGTTGACTTTAGAAAAGAAAAACCTCCAACAGTTTTCTCTTAAACTTCCAATATTTATTTCCGCTTACATGTCAGTCCGAACTAATAAACCAAAACATTACATTTTTTTGGGTATTACATTCTTCCCTCCTTTAAGGAATTCGTCCCCGAATTCAACCACCATACCAAAACCGAACCAAAAGATAGAACAGTCTAGAACTTAACATGCATACAAAGCTAGAGGTAGGTTGAAAAAGAATTCTACTAGAAAGACAAGACATAGCCAGGCAATTCCTTCTATGCAAGAAAAAGAAATCTACTAGAAAGACAAGACATAGCCTGAGGAAGCTGGAAACCGAGGGCGCCCTCCCCATTGTGGACAAGTTGGGGAGGAAGGAAGGAGGTACTTCTCCCGACCCCATCCTAGGTCAGATGGTAGCAGTAGAAGATTTTGTTTACTGCGGTTTCCTGCCACCCCCTTCCGAATTCCTTGTTCTTCTTTTGAGTTTCTATGGCATTAGCCTTCTACACCTTAACCCCAATTCCATCGCCTTCCTGAGCATTTTCGCTCATCTTTGTGAGGCCTACATTGGGGTAGTGCCTTTTCTCAATCTTTTTCAACATTTCTACGAACTCGCTTTATGGAGAAAGCGAGAGTCTCCGGGTGCTGTGGATTTCGTCTTCGAGATGGAATGAAATCCGTATACATCCCTTTTGACTGCCCTAGCTCACGAGAACACTAGAGGTCGAAGTGGTTCTACCTCCAGATAACAGATTCGGACCCCGTCCTCGTGGTTTCCGAGGAGCGACCAGTCCGTTCCGACAACTGGTCCTCTAAGCCTTCTTTGACCCCTTCCCTTGAATCCTTTGTCGACATCATCATCTCTCTTAGGGAGCGTGGGTTAACTGGTTACGAGGTCGCGAAAGACTTCGTGTCCCGCAGTGACGCGGCCTTTGATTACACTGGGTTGGCCAACGTGACGCGGACCTCTACGCAGGGTACTAATCTGGCTTAGAGACTAACATCTTCATTCGTCTTGATATCTTTATCAGCTCTTGGTCTTTTCTTCCATTCTTTTCCAGCTCTGGATGCCGACATCGTGACCACGGCGTCATCGCCCTCTAGATCCCCCTCCGTCACCGAGCTTCATCTCGATCCACTGTCGTGGGAGGTCAAGGGGAGAGGCCTCGCGGTCGCGGATGTCGTCATTGTCAAGCCGTCAGATAGAGATAGCAGAGATCTGCCCCAATCTACTCCGGCGAAGAGGGGGGCATTCGAGAAGTGAGGAGAGGAGGCTGGAGAGGAGGTGCGGAGGAGGAGATGGGCAGCGGCGCTCTAGCATTTTTTTGCGTCTTCTCCTAGGAAAATGTTTAGGTTGGACAACTCTTCAATTGCCTCTTTTAGATTTGTTCCTACAAAATTGCCATTGAAGAATTTCTTGCCATTTTTGCCTACGTGGCATGCCAACTAGGACTGCCAACGTGGATCAGGGATCTGAAATGTCCATCTTACCCATCATGGATCCCACTAGCACAGCAAGAGGAGGACACCGGCTGCCCCTTCCGGATCGCCGGCGACGCCGTGCTCATCTCCCACCCGTCGTCGTACTTCTGCAGCAGCGACTTCACTGAAGCTCGCACTGAGGTCTCCTTCCTTTCTCCTCTCTCCGAACCAACTCCGCCGAAGCTCGCACAGAGGCCGAACTCGCGACAGCCCCAGCCGCCGCGCGCCGCCGTCCGCCGTCGGGAGAGGGCACAGCCGCCGCGCGCCGCCCATCCGCTGTTCGCCATCGCGAGATGCCCCAGCCACCGCGCGTCGCCGTCCACAGTCGCGAGATCCGTGTAAAATTGTGTCAGAAAAATCCGCTAATTTGTTGTAAAAACCTTTTCTTTTCAAGCCTGTAAGACAAGGTGTGTTACATGGCCATGTGGCAAATTAAGAGAGACATTAAGCATGGAAATTTTGAAATTGAGCTAGCAAATGGGGTGTGGCGCGCGGGGGCGAAATGCACGGTGGACGTTAGCAGTAGCTGCTAGCGATGGATGGACATGTATGTCAGATTCATAGATAGAGTCCCTCCAGCCACATGTGACCCGGCCGGCCGGCAATCTAGCCATCAAGTATTATCTATGTATGTATGTATCATGAGCAAAATAGCTAGCTAACTAGATGGTGCATCAACCATATATGCATGCATGCATTTGTCATCATATATCCTTGGTTGGTTGCTTTGGTAGCTATAAATACGCCCGATGGCAGACGACACAAACAGGGAGTATATAGCAAAGCAAAGAAAAGCAAGCACAGCTAGTACATGGTACGGTGTGGCTGCTCTCGATTCTGATAGCATATATCGATCGATCGATCGCTCCGAATTAATGGCCGGCAGGTCGAGGTCGTTTCGGTCCGTGGCCGTTGCAGCTGCTCTGCTTTGCCTGCTCGCCGCCCATGGCTGCAGCGCCAGCAAGCACCACAAGCCCAAGCCCAAGCCTAAGCCGAGCCCCGGCGGCGCCATCAGTGGCAATGCTTCCTCCTCCTCCAATTCCAGCACCACTCCACCACCAGCTCCTCCTCTTCCTACTCCCCCAACTCCAACTCCTGCTCCAATTCCTACTCCTACTCCCAGCCCCGGCAGCAGCAGCAGCAACGGCAGTATCAGCGGCGGCGGCGGGTGGCTGAACGCCCGAGCGACATGGTACGGTGCTCCCAACGGCGCTGGACCAGACGACAACGGCGGCGCGTGTGGGTTCAAGAATGTGAACCTGCCACCATTCTCGGCCATGACTTCGTGCGGCAACGAGCCTCTGTTCAAGGACGGCAAGGGATGCGGCTCCTGCTACCAGGTCCACATATATCCATGCATCTTAATTTGTCTCTCCATCGATTAGTAGTATGATCATATACGTACATACTAGTATTTGTCGCTCATATGATTTCATTTATTCGCCAATTCAGTTATAGTAGCTTAGTACAGGTACTACTGCCAAGCCCGTGACACATATGTACACTGATCGACTGACTGACTGGCTGTAACAATAATGTGACAATTGGATTTGGATGCAGATCCGTTGTGTGGCGCATCAGGCCTGCTCTGGTGTGCCGGAGATAGTGATCATCACGGACATGAACTACTACCCGGTGTCGCTGTACCACTTCGACCTGAGCGGCACGGCCTTCGGCGCCATGGCCAAGGACAACCGCAACGACGAGCTTCGCCATGCCGGCATCATCGACATCCAGTTCAGGAGGTACGTATATTCTAGTGTTGTAACGGATGGGAGGGAGGGACCGGCTTTAACGGCAACAACCGTTCGCTCAACACAGTTTCAGTTGCATCGCATGCATGCTATCAGGAGTAGTGGGCCTCCTACAGCGACCACAAAAGATGCATGGCACGGCACGCAGCAGCAGCCAACCACTAGCCGCACTATCAATCTCTCGATCTTGTTACTTTGCACTTTTGCAGCTAGCTGTCTGAACTTCTCCTGCTCCCAAAGTCCAAATGCCAGCAAATTGCAAAATTATAGTAACAGAAATAATTGTGATGGATGGAATTGGTGCATGCAGGGTGCCTTGCCAGTATGCAGGGCTGACGGTGACGTTCCACGTGGAGCAAGGGTCGAACCCGAACTACCTGGCGATTCTGGTGGAGTACGAGAACGGGGACGGAGACGTGGTGCAGGTGGACATAATGGAGTCGAGGCCGGCGGCGGACGGGACGCTGGTGCCGACGGGGGTGTGGACGCCGATGAGGGAGTCGTGGGGATCCATTTGGAGGCTGGACACCAACCACCCGCAGCAGGGCCCCTTCTCCCTCCGCATCACCAACGAGTCCGGCAAGTCCCTCGTCGCCGACGACGTCATCCCCGCCGACTGGCAGCCCAACGCCGTCTATAGCTCCCTCGTCCAGTTCGACGACTAGCTAGCTACTCGATCGATCGATCAGTATACATTGCCATTTGCCAATATTGCCATGCATGCACACACATATATGCATATTATAGCTAGCTTATTATAGGTCGGTGATCGAGGAGACGTCGCTTGTGATGTCCGGTTCAGTGCGCGCATCCATTCACTACTGCATGTGTGCCCTAGCATATACAGTCCTCTCTCTTTAATTTCTCGTCTCGTGTGTGTGTGATGACTGTGTGTCCATCGATACTAGTAGGTACTACCCTGCATGCATGCATGAAAACGAATCAATTAATCAATCAATGGATTTGCTAGCTAGCTGCTTGTTTGCATGTTACACCAACACCAGGCCAGGTGCTGGCCGGACTTCAGTTCATTCTCTACATCTGTGATCTGTCGATCGATCGACAGTGCTTTGTCAGTTGTCATTTCTCTGCCTATTGCTAATTAGCTCTTGATCATCAGTATATATATATGCTGTTTCCAGCCGGCAATTCCTGTCCACCGCGTGGGTTGATCCTTCCATGGATATATGCATGATACGTACGTACTTTGTGATATAGCTGTCACCAATTAGCCAGGGGTTTAAAACAAACAGACCGAAGATAGATGTACTAGTAACTAGTACTAGCAGCTGGGGGGTTACATTAATGAAAATATATATATTCGATCTTGTCACTTTCAACCCGTGCAGCCTGCAGATCAAGCTTTTGCTTTGGTCTTTTTCTCTGTGGCATGCATGCATGCATGGATGGATGAATGAATGAATGCATATGTTGTCTGGACCCATATGCATCCATGCAAGGTTGCATGCGTTCACGGACTTTTGGCCTTTCTTCTCCAACTACAGGCATATGCATGCTGGTGGCCACAGCCGGCCGGCTTGTGACTTTGTGAGCCCCCGCGGCGCCCATCCGTTAATTCATCACGCACCACCAGCTGCGACTCATCAATTATACCACTCAAGCCACACCATCTGTAGCCATAAAAAAATCAAAAAGGTCAAACATTTAGGTAAAGAGGGAATATGTAACTAAGAATTTAAGATTCTAGTGTGAAACACAAAGTCTAATATGTTTGAATGATATCGTAAATAAAATGATAAATTGCGTCAATGGTGGTAAGAAAAATAATTGCATCCTAATGCACTATTTTAAGAATGGAATATTTAGTGCCTAGCTAGCTAGAAATACATACTATAGTTGTTCAGCTGTTTTAAACTACAGTTATTGAGTTCAAGCCAAATCAGTGGAAGAATTCGAAAATAAAATGAGACGTCTAAAAATTACTCCCTCCGTATTTTAATACATGTCGCCGTTGATTTTTAACCACATGTTTGACCATTCTTCTTATTCAAAAAATTTATGCAAATATATAAAAATGCAAGTCATGTTTAAAATATCTATAGTAATAAACCAATTCATAACAAAATAAATAATATTTGCATAAATTTTTTGAATAAGACGAATGGTTAAACATGTGGTTAAAAGTCAACGGCGACATATATTAAAATACGGAGGGAGTAACATATTTGAAGGCATGAATTTGAACTGAAAATGCATTGATTTTAGGCCGGCCCTGATCATGGGGGCATGTGCGGTCCCCATTAATTTACACACCCGCTATCGACGGCCGTGCTACCATGCATGCCATACAATGTAATATGCACATATATGTTATAACCTGTAAGGTGGACACAACACAATCAGTCCTATTCGAATCAGTAATTAGCTCCTACTTCTTTATGCTTCTGTGCTATCTAGCTAATTAAATAGGAGTATATTATATGTATACATAACAAGGCCTGAAATCAATTAGTAAGTAGCTGATGCATTTCTCAGTGTTAAAAACATGTTGTATACTCTACATATATGCATATGGTCTTAAAAAAAACTTTGACAACTCATTTCAAACGTAAAATAGTTAGAAACCAAAGCTAGCAATATTATATATGATATTACAGAAGTACTTTGATTTAGAGCGAGAGTTTTTTGTGCAAACGATCTAAGTTCATGATAAACAATACGCGTAAATTACAGTTTGCACCACGTAAATCACACCTGTTTTTATTTTGCATCGGGTTTAGCATATATATTTTCACTTTACACTATGTGCATATATAAATAAGTTTCGCTCAATGCTATGATCACCAAATTAAGAAAACTTTCAAGTAATTTTATGAATTCTGGTAGTCCCTCAATTAAGTGGATGATTTAAATTCAAATACTTCCTCAATTCATAAAGTTTATTAAGTGGTATCCGAACATTTAAAATTGGGCTTCTTTACGGTACACAATACTAGTCTATACTAGTCACTTATACTAGTGAATCAACGGTTTGGATTAAACATATACTAGTGGTAGTTGTACGTAGTATACATCTATAGTATGGTATAGTATAGGATATTTTTGGAAAAAAAATATAATCTTTTGGGCCGGATCCAGCCCGTTTCCCTCTCTCCCTCCCTTCCTCTCGAGGCCCACGTGGGAGGTCGTCTCCCACCTCCAGCCGCCGGCGCCCCGATACGGTGAGACGGAGCTCCGCCGTCGCCGGCCGATCTCCCTTCCCGTGACGTTGCTCTTCGAATTAAATATAAAAATCAGATCCCCTCCTCTCCCTCATCAATTACCCCATGATTTCCATCTTCAATTCGACCTTAAACCGATGGATTTACTCCCTTGTAAATTCCGACCATCAACGGTGACCACCATCTGACCAAATTAAGCTGAGTTAGAGTGGTATTTTATGGGGTTATTAAAGAGGAGATCATGAATGTTCCGTTTTTGTATTCGGTTCAAAGAAACATGTAATGAGGAGGGAGATTGGGTGGCGCCGACGGCTCCTGCTTCCCGGCCATGGCAGATTGGCAACGGCGGGCGGAGGAGCGGACGCGATGGAGGACCTAGGCCAGCCCAATAGGGAATGGCATTGTGGGTAATTAATTTAATTACATAATCAATTACTATAATACCCTTAACAAACAATGGTCGGATTTTATCTATACTACTCCACCTATTATTAGTATAGGATACCGTAAGAGAGCCCTAAAATTTATTAGCACAAGGTTGTTAGATTACTAATTTCCCATTAACCACCTCATTTTCAAATTTCTATACACCTTAACCCTAACTTTATATATGTTCATTTAATAAGTGACATTGCTGTCGATCGTTTTTCCCCCTCATGGCCTCATAATTTTCACTACATTTATGGATGGACGGGAGTAGGAGTAAGCTTTTGGCGACCAGATCAAGGAAATATATAGTATAACACATATGCACAATCATTGACGCGTGGGGCGGTACCGGCTGATGGCAACAAATAGTGGAAGCATGCATGCGTGCATGGGCTATAATGTAAACAGATGAGCGACTGTAGAGCTAGCGCACACTACGACTTACCCAAAGAATACTTCATAGTAGTATATATAAACTGCATGCATATATTCATGTCCATTCCTGCCTTGCTTTCATCAACTAGTTGGCTACTTTTTCTGCTTATCATCATGCATGTATCAATCCTAAATTATATGAAAAATTAAAGCGGCTAACCTGGTGATCACTAACAAATTAATCAATTAGGCATAAGCCCGGCCGTAAAGCTAGCTATCTAGATAGTACTAAGCAACATTTTAATTATATTTAGAAAGCGCACGATGATATCGATCGTTTCCCTGATCCATTGCATTAACTAACTAGCAGTGTACTAATTGAACTTGGGTTATGTTAAATATGAAAATTAAATTAATCCAACGGTTGCGCCCCCC
>CM002481.1:238341-249525 GCA_000325765.3 Leersia perrieri
TTTTTGAGAGGACCTGATACGTCTAGTTAGAATGGAAATTTTGGGTTCGATCAGACATATATAGTGGGCCAGTGTAGTCTAGCATTCTGCCGGCCCAACTTGAGTAGTACTAGTACTGGGCTGGGCCTCTTCTTTCTGAAATTACACAGAACATAATGCAGCAACATATGAAGCAGTTGTTTGAGATGAACAATCAATATACGACTTTAGTTAGTACAAATAATTAAGTTGCATTGATAACAAGAAAAGAAATTTCCTTGATGTACAGACTCCATGCAAAGACAATCAGCTTCTAGCAAGCTAATTGATAGTACGACGACGCCCTATAATACTGTAAGCTGTCAGCAAGTCAGCAGGCCAAGAAAATTGAAGTGAGCTGTGCGCTAGCTGCAAGTGGCTCATCCGGCCTCATCATTCGATCAAATACACTCGCGTGATGACAAAAATATATATCCAGTTAAGTTACAGTGTGATGATCGATCGAGGAGATATTCTTGGAGATTATGCCCTCACGGTTGAGCATTGTTACACTAACAATCGATCCATCGATCTATTCTGTACCAGTTGGTGCTTGCTACTGTACGTATGCAAATTTGCAACATATACACAGCAATTAGCTAGCTGGACTTAGCTATCTAACTTGATCAGTAAATTAAGTTAATTTTCAGCATCAAAGAACTACTACGCCTGTTATTAGAATGTGGGTGTGTATGTATATATGTACATCCTAATAATAGCTAGTATCGTACTGTGGAGTTAGGTCTTTCCACTCAAAGTGTACATACATACGTACGCGCGTGGAGGTAGTATTTGTTTGTACGCATTCATGCATCTAGGACGGGCGGCGGCGCAATCGCTTTCTCGGGTGTCTTCGTGAAACTCTACTCCATCCGTCTTAAAATATCACTATCGAAACAATTTAAATTTGTCTTAAAATATAACTACTTCTACACCCACTTATCCTATCTATACCGATTGCAACTATCTCTTATTTAATTTCTTACATATCTTCTCCTCTCATCCAATCATAACTCTTTCTCACATCAATCTTAATCTATCTAAAAAGACAACATAATCGCTATATTTTGAGACAGAATTAGTATTACTTTAGTTTTTTTACTGTAGTGGACTTTGCTTGGGGTCAAATTGGTGTGGTAACTTTTTCTTGTCGCCTTCAAATAGTCTTCTAGGGCTATGCTTCGATATTTTGCTATATCAATATATAAAATCCACACTTTTTTACGTGACTCATTTTTTAAAAAAAATTATAGATGTATATAATTTGGTAGAAATAGCAAAATCAAATATCTGTATCACTATATATACACCAGCTACGTGCTAGTAGTCGTAGCTAATACTTTGCTAGTCATAAATCTTCGAGGTTCAGAATAACATTTGATCAAAACCTGTAAACTCAAATGGCATGTATAGATTTATTTTGGAAAACACTATCATAAGATTAAGATGTTGTTATAACCTATTAATATAAAATTAATTGATGGCCAAAGGTTAAACCAAAAAAATATCCTAAATGGACTAAACAAAAATTATACTGTTTTTGTCTAAAGGTTAATCCGCATATGAGCTTGGGCCATAGGCTATTACTCGTAAAATTGTGAAACAGGCTAAAAATCACCAAAGTTTGAATCATGGTGCTAATAGTCTCAAATTTTGTGTTGGACGGTCCCAAGGCTCCAAACCAAAAAAAAAATCAGTTTCTTGTCTAAACATTAATACTCATAATTATTACTCACTCAGTCTAAAAATGTACTCCCTCCGTCCCAAAAAAATACATTTTGGGGTTTGAATCTGGACATAGGCTATGTTAAGATTCAAACCCAAGAAAGCGTTTTTTTTACAGAGTGAGTAAGCATTTGGACTAGGATGTGACACATTCTAGTCCAATAAATCTGGACAACATTCTAGACCAAATGCTTATATTTTTGGACGGAGAGAGTACCAAATGCAATAAACCTCAAAATTAGGGCATATAGGTAAAAACACAATTTTTTGCATCCTCATGTTAATATAGACTCATGAAAATATGGGACGGAGGCTAAAAATCACAATGTTTTGATCACGGCATTAATAGTCTTAAATTTTGTGTCGGATGGTCCTAGCGCTGGTACCCAATACATTTTAGATAAAAAAAAATTGCATCAGTTTTATCCAAAGGCTAATACTCATGACTTCTGGCCAAAGGCTGTAGCTTACGAAATTATGCGACAGATGCTACAAACTCACACAAAAAAGAGTCGATATGTTAAATTCACAAATTATCTTGCTAGACAATCCCAATGCTAACTGTCGTAAACTTTTTGTATATATTTATCTAAAGATTAATACTCATGAGTTCTGAACAAAGTATATAAGTCATGAAACTATGAGAAAAGGATAAAAAAAAAGGAGACCTTGTCTATCTTAAATTTCATGCCGAACGATCCAAATCCTAATACTGATGAACTTGTGGACTGGGGAAATAAGTTTTTTCTGTTTTTCTTAAGGTTAATAAAAGTTTTTTTTGCCGAAAACTATAACTCAGGATATTATGCGACGACCGCTAAATATCCCAAATTGTTGAATTCTTGTGTTAATAAACGTACATTTCATGTCGAGTGGTCCCAGGCTAATTCTAGTGAAATTATGGGCCAGAGAAGAATTATCTCTTGTTTTTGTCTAAAGGCTAATCCGATGAGTTCCAACTTCCGACCATAGGCACACGAAAATATTGGATGAAGGCTAAAAATCAATAATTTTTCAACGATGGTGCTAACAGTCTCACGTTTTGTGCCGACCAGTCCCAGTGCTATGTCTCAACAACGTTTGGGTCAAATAAAAAGTTTCCTTAGTTTTTGTCTAAAGGTTATTCCTCATGAGTTATGGCCAAAGCCTATAACTCACGAAATTATAGGTGGAAGGCTAAAAACACAAAAGTTTGGGCTGAGGAAAATATGTTGTCTGTTTTTGTTAAAATTTCTCTTATATCTCTCATCAAAATGTTTTCATGGTTAGAAAAAAAATTGAAAACTTTGACCGTTGATGTCGAATGCTTGGTTCAAAAAAAAACATGTATGCATAGATTTAATTTGAGAAATACTATCATAATTTTACTTGTTTGTTTGATTTTAGAACGTATTGATATATAATTGATGGCCCAGATTTTAATAAGAAAACATCGTAAATGTCAAATCTAATATAACAAAAATGTTTTAGGTGCGTGACACATAGTAATTCACTATTTGTATTTGTTTTGATCGTTTCATTATTTCAACACTATCTAGTCATGAAAGATAGGTAATATAAATATTGAGATATAGGGAGAAAAGGTTAGTGATATAAAAATATAATAAATACGTAGTATATAACTTGTTTAAAGGTATCTGAGGCATAGTAAATGTGATCATAGGAGGAGCCGCCGAACGTGGACCCATTCGGTGTAGAAGCTCGCTGGTAAAGACGTTTTGATCGAGTGGTTGACTGCTTCTGTTAAGTAGTTTGTGAACATTGTACTAGAAATTCCCTAGATAGTAGATGAATACACACGTACGTCGTGACACAAGATAGAACAGCTATATAGATAGGTAGCTTAGTGCGGCGAGAAGATCATTTTAGAATGAATTGTTTGACAGACAGAGGGAAATAATCGGCACCTGATGAGCCTGCTGTTAATTCTGTCGGTACGCAAGAAACAAAATGCAGCACTAGTAAATTATGATGACATGCATGACGGAACTAACTAGCAAGCTACTATAGCTATCAATATATGTATGTACTAGGGTATTTGAGGATTAATTAGTTGATCAGATAGTATCCGGCGAGCAGAGGATCAGAAAGCAGAGTGATATGCTCTTCTTTCGTGGCGATCATCTATTTCTCGAGCAGAGTAGTAGTAGTTGGGTGAGGTCGCCGGCGAGGGCAGCTTGATCGATGGATCAATCGGTGGAGGCGTCGGCCCCGGATGCTGAGAAGCAATCGCAGACGACGGCGACGCTGTGCGACGCATGGGACTACAAGGGGCGGCCTGCCGTCCGCGCGTCGAGCGGTGGGTGGTCCAGCGCGGCGATGATCGTGTGCGTGGAGCTCAACGAGCGGCTGACCACCCTCGGCATCGCCGTCAACCTCGTCACCTATCTGACGGGCACGATGCACCTGGGCGCCGCCGCCTCCGCCAACACCGTCACCAACTTCCTGGGCACCTCCTTCATGCTCTGCCTCCTCGGCGGCTTCCTCGCCGACACCTTCCTCGGCCGCTACCTCACCATCGCCATCTTCACCGCCCTCCAAGCAGCCGTACGTATCGTATACCCTTCATTCCATGTATATACATACAACACTAACACTGGAGTACGTGATTGGTGTACGGCAGGGCATGGCTGTGCTGACCCTTTCGACGGCGGCGCCGGGGCTCCGTCCGCCGGCATGCGCCGACCCCACCGGCAGTAGCAGCAGCTGCGCGGCGCCGAACGGGACGCAGCTGGGGGTGCTATACCTGGGGCTGTACCTGACGGCGCTGGGCACGGGTGGGCTAAAGTCGAGCGTGTCGGGGTTCGGGTCGGACCAGTTCAACGAGTCGGACGGCGGGGAGAGGCGGGTCATGGCGCGATTCTTCAGCTGGTTCTTCTTCCTCATCAGCATCGGGTCGCTGCTGGCGGTGACCGTGCTGGTGTATGTGCAGGACAAGATTGGGCGGCGATGGGGATACGGCGTGTGCGTCGTCGCCATCCTCGCCGGCCTCCTCCTCTTCCTCGCCGGCACCACCCGCTATCGCTTCAAGAAGCTGGTGGGCAGCCCCGTCACGCAGATCGCCGCCGTGATTGCCGCCGCCTGGAGGAACCGTAGCCTGCCGCTGCCGTCTGACCCGGCCATGCTCTACGAAGACCTTGACGTCGACGCCGCCAAGCAAAGGCTTCCACACTCCAAACAATGCAGGTATATTATCATATTATGTACATAATAAATAATTTGTAGTGTACATTGTTGGCACACACGTAGAGCTAGCAAGTAACTAACAATAGCTGTTCATCCTCCAACTAAGTTCGATCAGCCGTATAGTACATTGTTAACAGCAACTTAGATTGAAGCCTGAATTGTTAATCAAGTAGCGCCGGCGCGTATCGATGTATCCCAAATGCATGCATATACAGTAGTATTGTGTTGAACGCACGATTTGTCGTTTTTCAGAAATATAAAATGAAATAATTACAGAAATGCTACTGATAATTCGGGCTGCAGGTTCCTGGACCATGCGGCGATCGTGGAGGAAACGGCGGCGCCGGCGACGAACAAGAAGAGCAACAGGCGGGCGGCGTGCACGGTGACGGAGGTGGAGGAGGTGAAGCAGGTGGTGCGGATGCTGCCCACGTGGGCAACCACCATCATGTTCTGGACGGTGTACGCGCAGATGACCACATTCTCCGTGTCGCAGGCCGCCGCCATGGACCGCCGTCTCTCCTCCACCTTCGTCATCCCCGCCGGCTCACTCACCGTCTTCTTCGTCGCCGCAATCCTCCTCACCGTCCCTCTCTACGACCGCCTCCTCGCGCCCCTCGCCCGCCGCCTCACCGCCCACCCTCACGGCCTCTCCCCTCTCCACCGCATCTTCCTCGGCCTCCTCCTCGCCGCCTTCGCCATGCTCGCCGCCGCCCTCACCGAGCGCACCCGCCGCCAGTCCTCCACGCCGCCGTCAGTGTTCCTCCTCCTGCCGCAGTTCGTCCTCGTCGGCGCCGGCGAGGCCTTCACCTACATCGGCCAGCTCGACTTCTTCCTGCGCGAGTGCCCCAGGGGAATGAAGACCATCAGCACCGGTCTCTTCCTCACCACCCTCTCGCTCGGCTTCTTCCTCAGCTCCCTGCTCGTCACCCTCGTCCACAAGCTCACCTCCTCTCGCCGCCCGTGGCTCGCCGACAACCTCGACCACGGCAGGCTCGACTACTTCTACTGGCTGCTGGCCGGAATCAGCGCCCTCAACCTAGCCGCGTTCGTCGCAGCTGCAAGAGGGCACGTCTACAAGGACAAGCGCCTCGCCGACGCAGGAATCAAGCTCCACCCCGACGACGACGTTGTCCTCCACGCATGACAACAAATTCAGCATATGCTCAATTTATTTAATGAGCAATTTTACGGTGCTCGAGTAGGTATCTTCTCATACCTAGGGTACCCGGATACTAAATTTACACTAGAAAAATAGTGCCTCTTATTATCTTCTCAATAAGTGTAAAATTGTTTTTATTTAATACAATAATATATTGAATTTTACTACTTATAACACCAATAATACTAACTAATATTGTATAATGTATGGTTTGGAAATAGTAAATATAAAGTATTATTGATAGATACATACTGATGACAACATAGATGTCTGGTCTTCCGTCAAGTAACGATAGACTATGATTTGCCCAAAAACTTAACACATATAATCTGCCTTACGATCAGCAAGATTCAAGCCCTGCAATGTGGCATCATGTCTTCTCTTATTATCAACCGTGCCGAAACCTGGTTGATCTTGTTGAGAAGGCCGATCCTTGCTTGCAATCGAAGAATACAAGCAAGAATTTGAGGAATTGCAACACAATTGCGCATACTCCCTCTGTCCTCCAATAAAAGGGATTTTGACTATTTGCTTGCCAAGTTTGACTATTTGTCTTATTAAACCATTTAGTACAAATATTAAAATATAAGTCATGATTAAAGTACTTTATTATCGATAATAAAGTAAATCCAAATAAAATAAATAATACTTCGAAGGTGGGGTTCCACAAAATAATAAATGTCAACAATGTTTAAGACACGAATAATCTAAGCAAAATCCAACTAAAACTTGATGACGACTACTGTATATAAAGGGTTAAATCGGGGAAGAAACTCTCGACGCAATACAAAACCCAACAGGCAGAAAGACGCATCCCTAATTTGACATATTTTTTTTATTTTGCTTACTACTAACATGTTATTCTTATATCATAAATTTAGCTTTGGAGGGATGTAGAGGGCTTTTAGCTTAATTGAATTGTTATTGATAGGCATAGAAAAATCACCAGATGGAGTGGAATGATGGAAGTAGATTTTCCTTTGCACCAAACCAGAAGTCTAGCACAGAAGGAAAAAAAAAAAGTTCGGTTACCTTTTGGGCCGGACATTAAGAAGTTGACGCCGTCGTAGGCCGGCCGAGCATGTGCTGCCTCGTTTTAGCAGTGTGGCCCAGGCACATTCTAAGAAGCCCACGGACAGAAGCCGAGTCTGATTACACCTGGACACCAGCACAAACACATGGGAAATCGGCACCGGCGGGACACTACCCTTGCTTGGCAAGGCTGAATACGTGCCTGAACTCAGCCTATGGTTCGGCTTCTCCGCCCAACCCGGACAACATCACAACACCTTCACCTTGCTGCTGCTGCTGACCTCTCTGCATCTGCCACTTCTCATCCACAACTTATTGGTGATTGCAAGGAATTTTTTTGACCCACCCGAGAGATGGCTGGAATATGCATGATGATCCGCAGCTTGTCAACCTGGGCTCGGCATGCATTGCAAGGTTCTTCCAAATAACTTCCTCCAAATTTGACGCTAACTAGCTAGCGTCAAATATTTGTAACCGGAGGAAGTATGTCCAAGAACTATGATGAAATATTGGACATGTTTGTAGTCTTTACCGGTGTGGATCTGATGATGCGGTTGGCCACCATGGCGATGGCACTGGAGATGGGAGGTAAGTAAGTCCGGATACCACGTGGCTAATGACACTTACATCCGTGCTATCTTCTGAACTAGTGTGGTGGTCGCACAACTAAATTTGCTATAAATTTCTCTCTAATACTAATAGTGTCGCACATATAATTTTGAATTCTACCCTATTTTGATTAAACTTCTACATCTTTGTCTATATGATACTCCTACTAACATGATGATTCTTTTATTTTACAAACTAAGTCTGATGATTACTTTCAGTATTTGCTTTAAAAAATAGACCGAGTATCAGATGTCTATATATGACATATTAACTTCTCTTATCACCTCTTATATTTCTCTCTCTTTTTCTCTTGCTCTCAGCAAAAATTAACATATATCGCATGTTGTGAGACAGACAGAGTAATTTCTATTTCACAAATGATTTGTGTTTTGTATACAACTATGTCGATCAATCTATACCACTATAATCTGGTCCCATCACGATCTAACAGTTGTTTTTTCCTAATAAACCAGAAGTTTATATATCCAGTCTGAACGTCATCCCTTTTTTTCCCCCTAATTTTCCCTTTTTTTACACACACATACTTACTATATATGTAAGATAGATAATACTCCTGTTAATTAATTAGCACTGTATGTATATATATGTACTTGATTAATCCTGTTAATTAATAAGCACTGTAGTCGGGACTTTCTACTCAAGTGTACATACGTTAGCAAGTACGTACACGTGTCGAGTTATGGTACTGCTTGTACGCTGTACGCATCCATGCATATATGTCTATATATAAACTTGTAAAATTAACTAGAAATAATAACAACACCGATTGGCTATATGCATATATATACACTTGCTACATGCTAAATTTGTACTATCATTCATCTAGTGAAAAGTGTTTGACGTTTAATTGGATATGATTTTAGGTCAAACTTTGAAAAATGTTCATCTATAAATAATATTGAATGCTCGTAAAAAATGGTACACGTCGGTTTTCATTGAAAGAAAATATCAAAAATTTGTTAGATATTATATACCTATCTAACATAGTTTTAAAGTCCAACTGAATTTTATTTTATGTTCAATTACTTAGAGGAAGAATTGATTACCGTAATTGTCCTGTTAACCTATTGATCAACATGTATAGCAACTGGTAATCAGTATTGGGATACCAACTAGGATTGTTTTTTGCCTGGCAGTATTAAGGATCAGGATACTACGTATCGGGATCCTAGCGGACTACATGTTTTTATATATTTATAAATAGGATTTGTAATACAAGTATAAATTGAAGCATATAATATTAATTTTGCTAAATCTAAATGACTTTATGTAACTTTTGAGTTAACTTATTCATATTATTTTATTTTCACCATATTTTAACTAATATTACTATATTATTATATGGATCTTATTATGGGGATATATACTACCTAGGATCTGCTAGGTAATAACTAATATTACGTGCAACAGCTAGCATGCTCGGATTAGTCGGATATATCATGCGCACTAGATAATAAGTTTATCCATGGGTGCTTTGTCATAAAAAAATATTACCCATCTTCTATTATAAACATAGATTGAAAACCGATAATTTGGAAATATGAGAGCTCGCGATGAATCAGTAGCCATTTTTTACAAACAAAATGAGAGCTTGTCATGTGTGAGCAAATTTAGCCGCCTTCTGAATAATATTGTTGTAATGTTGTTTCCAAAATAAATGCGGCACATGGTGACTTACTAATATAGGTCAAGGGTACTAATCATTGCATTTTTTTCTTAGGGTTTTTTCCCCTCGTGACTGTAGTCACATGGATAGGACAGTACTATATCTTTTCCACTGTGTGACTCGGCAATATTGACTACTCTTCACACATCATATAGTACAATTTAACATTCCTCTGCAATATATTGACTTCTTTAGTTGAGTTAAATATTATTTTTCTAACATTTTAGTTTATATATTTAATTACAACACATATAGAGGTTCTATTGAAAGTTGCGTCGCAATCTTATCATTGTTATTATATTAAAATTTTGATTCCCTTGGATGGATATAGGAATATACATGACCAAGCCGCCTCCGGGTACAGCGTTGGCGAATGATTAGGACCGAGCCGCCTCAATCCCTTTCTTTTTCCTGGGAGACAACTTTAGTGCCGATTATTTACCCAGTAAAAAACCAGTTATTAACCGGCACTAAAAGAGTTTCTAGTGGTACTGAAAATCGTCTTAATGATTTAGGGTGTGTGTATATATATACTGATTGATCTTGTTAATTAGCAGAGCGAAGTTAATTAGGTCATTCCTGTCAAGTGTAGATACGTTAGCAGGTATACACGCGCGTGGAATTATGGTCATGTTTGTACGCATGCGCATTTATCTCTATGTATTTAGACTTATAAAATTAGCTAGAAACCACAAGGAAATTGAATATCTATATGTATATATACGTACACTTGCTAGCTACATGCTAGTTTGTACTTTAATTTGTCTTGTAAAGAATATATGACGTAAGGATATGGTTCCCACCGTTTCATTGTTGGCTTATAAACCGCAACAAAATTCGAATTTTCAAACTTAATTTTGAAGTTGATTTTGAGGGGGTTTTATTTTTCCATTGTGTAGTCCTTTTCTCTTTTCCCAGCCTTGGAATTCAAATCAGGGTTAATACAAATGTAAAAGTTTTATAAATAAATTCTTTTTCGTTGATTCGCTAATATGGATACGACTATTAGAATAAGCGAAACAATCTATGATTTTGGTCAAACTTAATTTATACATTTGATCATCCATAAACTATTAACACTTTGTAAAAAAATGTATAGTATGTAGATTTCACTGAAAGATGCTAGCATAGTATCGTAAATTTATGTTATAAATTTATCTTAAAATGGAATTGACGGTCAGGTTCTAAAGTGGTCTGACCGAATTTAATTATATGGTTAATTACTTCGGGGACGAATTGCTCACCATCTGGATTGTCCACCTGTTGATCAACTGATACTCTAGGTTAATTGATGGCGCTAGCTGATTGATTGTAAACCCTACTTAGTTGTGCAAATGTGCATGATATGAGGATCGATCGATGGGCGAGGTCTGTCGTACCTCGTACGTACGTTAGTTGCCATCGCGCGCCAGCTGCTTGCAATGCATATATGGGTAAATGAATTGATTAGTACTAGTAAATTGAAACTGCAATCGACCGATGGATAATTAATGGATCTCTATCCTCTAGCAAGGGCACCAGCAGCTAGCTAGCTGGGCTATAAATAGGAGCTCAAACACACCAGAGGAAACCATCCCGAGCTAGCAGATAGCTTATACTAGATAGTTGCCAACAATCGAGATGGCAGGTGGCAAGAGGCAGCTGGTGCAGGTCTGTACGGTGTTCCTTGCAGGGGTGAGCATGGTGATTTCGCTGCAGATGGCGGGCGTGCAAGCAGGTGGTGAACACCTACCACCGTCGTGTAGGAACCCACCACCACCACCCC
>CM002481.1:249625-260638 GCA_000325765.3 Leersia perrieri
CCACCCCCTAGATCATGCCGCTCGCCTAGGGTCTGATCTTCCTCCTCCATCATTTAACTGAATTTCATTCATTCATATGGAGCTAGTATTAGATGTGACATAATCTAGTAGTACGAATCTAGACATAGGGCTTGTCCAGATTCATGGTACTAGATTACATCACATCTAGTATTAGGTAGTACTATTTTGAGACGGAGGGAGTAGCTAGCTAGTGATGAAGTAATATAATACTATCATTAATTATAGGTTTTTCTCTTTTAAATGAAAATAACCATATATATAGTACAATGGCGAAGCTAGGCCAAGTTGGAGGGGGTGCCCCACTTGTTCATACTTCTAGTAGCATGTAGAACTTTTAGACAATGTTATGTATAAGTAACAGTATTCTAAGCAAATTTCAACATCTAGTTCAATATAAATGATGATGATGCATAACAACAAAGGAGTAATGACTAAATTGCTTACCAAAATAAAACTGTATCCCATTTACTTCAGCTCTATCCAAAAAACAAAGAATAACTGTACAAATACGCAGCTGAGCACTTCAACATTGAACATTAATATTTCAAAAAAAAACAAAATTGCAACCCCAAAAACTCGAGCAATTATTTGGTAGGTAGGTACCATTTTTTCTAGTGTAAATTTGGTATCTCTCGATACGTCAGACACTCTCGATACGTCAGACACTAGAAGGTACCAAATTTCATATTAAAATTTTAGTACCTATTGATACCTTCTCAAGGATTATAAAATTGCTCCAAAAACTCAGGTAGGCTCCTATGTACATCACTGGTGCGGCAATCCTTCAAATTTAAATATTGCCTTGAGCTTTTGCCAACAATTTAGATCCAATTGCCCAAGTTCTAATTTAAATTATGATTAAATGCTAAATTTTTAACCCTAAACTTTAATAAAAAAACAATAGTTAGTAATACCAACGTTCAATTTGGTAGGTTTGATGGATGGTAACAAACAGGACTAATTTATCAAGAATAGATTAATTAGTACAATGAAGAGAAGAAAGTTTGTGCGTTCTGTGCTTTAATCATTGGGAGATGAATAAATTTTAGGCATGCTGAACATATCATGGTGTGCAAGGTCATCCATCCACAGAGACCTAGATCGAGACAACGAGAGTGATTAGTGTGGTCGTGCCGCTCGCGTAGTCGTGTGCTGCGTCTACGGCTCTACGCGCTTGCTGTTCGATCCTTGGCCTTACGCCGTTGCCGATGCTGGTTTTGGCCGGGAGGGTGATGCACATATATGGACAAGGGGGTGCACGTGTGGTTAAAACGAGCTATTAAGCAGTCAAAACAAAGATTGACCCGGATGCCTGTGCACCACCCGTGGGCAACGTAGCCTCGCCCCTGAATTATAGTATATGTCTCTTTCTTGGGTGCAAGTACATGCATTAGTTGCAATTATATTTTGTAAAAATGTCAATATATATATCCAGATCGATAACTTGACAGGTAATTATGCAACCAACTACATGCATATATATGATAGTGTTTTTAACCCATATATAGATTAGTAAATCTTGCGTAAATCAAACATACGATGCCTAAGGAAGGCACCATTGCTAATATATATATATAGCCCGGTGACTCATCAAAATTCTGTCTGGATCCGTCGTCTCTCTGCAGGACTGCCCACCGAACCCGCCGGTGGTGCCATCACCGAGACCGCCGACGCCGGGCGGCGGTGGTGGTGGGCAGTGCCCCATCAACGGGCTCGACCTGAGCGTGTGCGCCGGCGTGATGAGCCTGCTGAAGCTCAGCATTGGGGTGCCCGACAACGAGCAGTGCTGCCCTCTGCTGAGTGGCCTCGTCGACCTCGACGCCGCCATCTGCGTCTGCACCGCCATCCAGGCCGACATCCTCGGCATCGACCTCGACGTCAACGTCGACCTCAGGCTTCTCCTCAACTTCTGCGGCAAGACCTGCCCCGACGACTTCGATTGCCCAGATAATTAATTAATAATTAATATCACTTAATAATCAGCAGCCTAGCCGTCCAGCTGCCTGCCTGCATCTATATATATGCACGCATCATATATACGTATGACATATCATATCGTATATGTGTATCCATGCATCCATGAACGAACCCTTCTACGTACGTACGTACGTCGTACCTTAATTAGTACGTACTATGTTTTCAATTTCATATATATATGTACGTCGTCGATATATATATATCGCGACCCCGTTGATCGATCACTGAATGATGATCAACTTTATCTATGTATCTACTTGTCTGTATACGTACGTTATACTATAAATAAAAGGGTTCTTCCTCTCGTGTTAAATCGACGTATATATAGCTTCCATCCCATCTCTGATGACTGATATATTTATGGTGCTGAAAATATCGATCGATCCGTTAGCTTCACCCTGAGCTAGCTAGAGACACAAATGTATGCTTGCAAGAAGGCCAATCGATTGCATGCGTGTTAATTATATCTGGCATGTTGAAAATAGTTAGTGTCGACCATATATCTAGCGCATACTTGCTACTTGTTCGGTATACATGTACACTAACAACTAATTGGTCTTTTGGTTGATTCAGTTTTGATTTTTGACGAAATTTGGTTCGTTGAAACTTAAGACTGATTGGTCCGAACTACCCCGTTGACTATTGTAGTACTACAAATTAATTGGGAGAAATTCATTCTGTTTTACAAGTTTGGATGTAAAATGTCTGGTTTTATAGCCTGAGGGATAATCCATACTACCACAATAGTTAAGAGAGTAATTCAGACTTTTTCCTAAGAAAAACTAGTGATCAACCACTTTGGCCTTCAACATGGAGAAAAGAAGAGAAAATTGCGTCGTTCATGTGCAAAGGCTAATATTCTCACTAGTCCTTTCACTCCATACATAACCCATGTGTCTACTTATTTCTTTATCTTGCTCGCCAGTTGTGGTACTTCGAGTTTTTTGTTTGGAAGACCTGCCTATTGCTCTCGCTCCATAGTTCCCAACCAACTAGGATTAGAGGGTCGTCATCGTTTTTCTTTTGCCCTCGTCCCTTTGGTTTGGACATCACTTCCATCATTGGAGCACTGTTTCGTTGGCCTTATAGTTCACATCAACCTAGATTGATTGAGTTTTGTTACCAATAATTATCAAATTCAACATATGCATGTTATAGGGCATTCCTTGAAAAAATATTGCAACATCTCAAGGTTCCGATAGCAAAACTGACATAAGTTGTTGTTAGGCCACTCCTTGATGTGTAGCCTATCTGAGGTCCAAATTCTGTTTTGGAGCAAAAGTCATGTGAACATATTGGACTTGGACGGTGCCTAGCTAAGTTTTTCAAATTTATATCACAACAGCAAGGATATGCTCTTGTTGGAACCACGCCAGGTAAGCGGATTTTGTTGTGTACACTCCGTTTCCGGCGAGCTTCTATTGTATTGATTCCTCTACACCCTGGGTGAGGCTAATGTCGTTGTTCCGTAACTTGGAGTAATGTCCATAAAAATTTTTTTAGAAAAAAAAGCTTGGAACAATGCCCATGAATTCCTGGATGAATAATTGGCTGAGGTTGTGCCTCATATAATCCATTTGCCAATGGTAACCGCGGTGGACGTTTTGCCCGGCATTGACTAGATGCCCTGAAAACGCAATTTGTAGATGTATGGCCTATTTATTTACTAACCGTGAGGGCCTGATTTTTCTAGGCCCAGTAGATACGGCCCATATTGTATTTATGCCTGTTTTTTATGGGCCGAATCTTCCTTTCTGCGGCTTGTACACTTCCCTCGCCGAAGGACACACTCGTCCACTACGGTACGGTAGTAACACTAGCTAGACAGCTAGTCCAGCTAGCATGTGTGCATTTGTTTTCCCTGAAGACGGAGTATGTGTGTACGTGTCATTAAGCTAATCGATTGATATAATTAAATGTTAATTACTCGTCCCTCCGTATATAACCGAGCGGTTAATGGCTGCGCGAAAGAATTATACCATCTTAATTGTCTTGTTGATTCGTTGAGGGGAGTCTGATGATATAAGTGTATATATATATATGCATGTATCATACGCACCCTAATCGACCATATAGATTACACATCATACAGTACTGTAGAGTGGTTCGATCGATATATCATCCTCTTGATTGATTGATTATTGATTAAAGCGTTGTAGCTAGCGGTGCAACATATGTGAATCGATCGAACGCATGAATGGCGCAGACGCAAGCGCCAGGTTTGTCGTACGCACGTCAGTTGCCATCGCCAGCTAGCAAAATGCATGGGCCAAATTAATTAACTGAAAAATAAACTGGAATCGATTGATCCTCTGCCTGGGCACCTGGCCTATAAATAGGGGCGAAGACACCTCCGAGGAAACCATCCCAAGCTAGCAAAGCAAACAGCACCTTCTAGCCTCTGATCGAGCAGAGCTAAGATACTAGGTAGCATACGATCGATGGCCGCGAAGAAGCTGCAGATTTGTGCGGCGCTGCTTGCCCTGAACATGGTCCTGCAGATGGCAGCCGTGCAGGCGTGCCAGCCCTACTGCCCGACGCCGACCCCGCCGGTGGTGCCACCGCCGGCGCCGGTGGTGCCGACGCCGTCGGGGGGATCGTGCCCGATCGACGCGCTGAAGCTGAGCGTGTGCGCCAACGTGCTGAACCTGCTGAAACTGAAGATCGGGGTGCCGGAGAGTGAGCAGTGCTGCCCGCTGCTGGGTGGACTCGTCGACCTGGACGCCGCCGTCTGCCTCTGCACCGCCATCAAGGCCAACATCCTCGGCATCAACCTCAATGTCCCCGTCGACCTCACCCTCCTCCTCAACTTCTGCGGCAAAAAGTGCCCCTCCGACTTCACCTGCCCGCTCTGATTATTCCCTCCACACGTACCAGCCTGAACATATCCAAGCAGTACTGTACATGTTTTATCGTATACTCCATATGTAACGATGTCGACGTCGGCTGTTGATCCATCAGTGATATATTGATCAACTCGATCTCTGTATCTTGTTATTTGTATACATACGTCGTCAATAAAAGTTTATTCCACCTGTGTTAACTACTCGACCTAGCTTCCACTTCCAGCAGCTGTGAATATTAATAATGTGTGATCATGGCTTGCAAATATCTTTCCATCGATATAGCTTCTACGTTTCTACAGCCCGAAATATATATAGCTATCATTTTACTCTGAGCTTCATGTGTTTTTTTTTAAAAAAAGGCAAAAGCTTTGTCTTGTATGTATTGATAAAGCAGGAGAATAATGAACAGGAGGGCGCAAAAGAAAAACAAATTAGGTGATCTCTTCTAAAATGTTGAACTCCTACAGCCTTGACGTCCCCGCATGCATCCAGTCGTGCGCTTCTTCTTTGATCTTAGTGATGACGGTGGCTCAAGTGGAAATCTTTTTCCTAAAGATTCTTGTGTTAAACTCGCACCAAATCTTGCAAGAGACATTAATGATGAGTGATTATAGGGGTAGGCGTGAGGTGTTGGGTGAATTAAGCACGAAGAGCCACCGGTCTTTAATTGTGTCTTGATCTCTCTGTTGGCCCTGTCGTAGGTTAGTGTTCGTCCAATTTTGAATCGCCATCCAGATTCGAACCATGACCCAATTAACAATCAATATTGATCAGGAGGTGTAAAAACCTGTTTCAAATACCGCACAACATAGGGGAGACACCTTCTGGTTTTGCCAACCTTTTTTTTTTCAACCGGTCTGCCGCGCATACTATGCATGGTAACTCTGTCATGTTAATATACTACCTCCATCCCTTAATATAAAAGATTTTAACTATTTACTTGCAACTTTGACAATTCATCTTATTAAAAAAATTAGAAGTATTATTTATTATATTCGTGATTTACTTTATTATTAAAAGTATTTTAATCACAACTTATCTATTTTAATATTTGTAATAAATTTTTGAATAAGATGAATGGCTTAGTCAGACAGTTCGACCATATCTCAGTACTTGCTGCTCGTTATACGCACTCACAATTAATTAATAATGTGCGTTTATCACTTTTAAACAGTTCCAATGCATGTACATGCGTGCACACCACTTTTGTTGAAGGAAAGCAACTATATCTCTTTTTTTTCCTGAATACGTACTGAAGGAAGTAACTTAACTATATAACTAGCTATTCCTAGAACTCACCACTCGATATATGAGTCTATGTATATATAACAGCGATGTTAGTATGTTACCACCAAACCGAAGATAATTCACCATCTTGAACAATGAACATCCTAAGAGCTGAACGATACAAAGTACCACCATCTCAAAATATTGCTACACATGTCTGTTAACTTAGCTGCTAAAGGTGAGACGGATAGATCTGCAGAATCATTGACTGAAGATGAGAAAGTCATATATACATATATGCATACTGGCAGGCGCAGAATTTTGACGCCACACGGGTATTCAAAATTTACACGTATTAGTTAAAAAATACAATCAATTATGAATGAAACGGGGAAACACGGGTATTCATCTGAATATTCATGATCCCCATTGGGCCGTCCCTGTATACATGCTCAACTAGCTAGATGCTATAGCTAGTAGCTAGCAAGGATATCTCGGGATAATTCAACGGTTTTGAGAGAGAAAAAAATGCAACTGAGCTATAGTAGGATTATAATGTAAGCACAATATAGTTACAGTGTAATTACACTACATTTACGTTTGCTAGATTTCATCCAAAAGTCTATCATCAGACTTTAAATTGGACCCTAATTAGTGGCCTGGTCGGATCGGAGTAAGTTTTGAGCTAATGATTGTTGTTTATATCTTAGTTAATCTCTGGTGTTTCTTCCGTTATGGTTTGACTCTACTTGCCAATAGTGATAAAAGCATGACTCGATTGACAAATGATCAACTGCTGGTTTCGGAGATTAGTTCTTTGGTTTGAGGAGGAAAGGACTATTTTTATGCATTTTGGCCAACCAAAAATGCAACATCTATTTTAGGGTGCTCTTTTTGTTAGTCTTCTTGTTTATAATCAAACTTTGTATTATTGTAATTCGAAGGTATTAGTCCTACAAATTATATAATAATTGGATGGATGTAGCTTCTCTGAAGTAAAGGCTAAAGTTTATTCTATTAATTATTTAAAATAAAGCTAAGGACGTACATCAATGCAAGTTGATATTTTTAATCAATTAAGGCGTAAGTCAAAGTTAGTCAGCTTTTACGTACCATTGATTTCTCACCGGTTATATTGTTTGTATCCACAAGACTATCATATATATGAAAGTATATTGAAATATAATTCAATCTTTGGATAAAAAATGTATAATTCAATATGTTTAGATTTTATGCCCTAAATGTTTTTGAAATTGGAGTAATTAACTGTTGATCAAACTCTACGAACTTTGACTTTTCTTAACCTCTGTAGGCCTTAAAAAGAAACGGAGGTAACAGTGTACTTGTCAATTGTTTGACCCCTGTTAAATGTAAAATAAATCAGGGTGCCTGCTACAGCTACTCACTGATCACTACTGCGACCGCTGAAAAACAAGTCGTCGTCCTTTCGGGGAGAAAACACGCACGGATATATATAGATAAATCGACACATAAGGCTGTGTTTATTTCGTTTTTTTCTACAAAGCGGTAGACATGTAAACGAAGCAACGAGAAATAATGTGGGGTGGGGGGGTGAAACTTTTACACCTAAATTATTTGTGGTTTAAAATCCAAGACTGAAAAAAAAGACCGTGAAGAAAAAACCTCAAAATCATCTTCAGATTAAATTTCAAAACATAAATTTTAGCTTACATTGATAAGCAAAAGTGCAAACGATGGGAGCCTAAGAATCTCTTGTGGATGTGTAAACCGAAGGTAGTCTATAGTGCTACTGCCGACATAGAAGACCGAATCTTCAGATTAAATTTCAAAAATTAAATTTTAGCTTACGTCGATAAGCATAAGTGCAAACGATTGGAGCCTAAGAATATGTTGTGGATGTGTAAACCGAAGGTAATCTATAGTGCTACTGCCGACATAGAAGACCGAGTAGGTATACTGAATTCCCACGGTTCAATCAGTCATCTATACCATACAAAAATGAGAAACATATATCATGAGATCCAGCAAGTTTAATTAACTAGGTCAATCATATCTACACATTATATTTATGTGTATAGAGAAATGGCCACGTACACACAGACCGGCATGCATGATCAACTTGTGCAATGGACTGGAGCTATACATGGGACAAGCAAACCCCCCACCTGAAAGCGAACAGAGATGGATTTCTTCTGAGAATTAATATAATGTGCAGTTACAAATCCATGGAAGAATAACAATTTGTATAGTGACAGTTAAATCGATGCAGAGAATGGACAAAAAAAGAGGTCGCTAGATAGCTAGCTTTGCTTGTGAAAGCAAGAATAATAGCATGTCACCGATGGCCACAAAATTAAACCTATTTGAAGACGCTATACCTGACCTAACGAATGAGTACAACGGTGTATCTATCTATCTTGGAATATTATTAATCGATCCGTCATAGTGATCACCCTGTCTTGTTTGTCGTTCGATTCGAGCCCTACTGAATATATGCGTGTAAAGCTGATAGATGGTCGTAGTCGTCGCTCCGCTCGTGACTTTGCTAGCTGCATCCAGCATGAATATCGATCTAGAATATTATTTATAAGAGTTTTGTGTGTTTATATATGTATGTCAAAAAGCAGAAGAATTGGTGGGCAATTAAGATCGGTGACGTGCCAAAGCACGGCAAACGGCCAATAAGATAAAATTATAATCATCACGTACATCATGGTTGATCCATCACGAATGGATGCAAAGAAGAAGATTATAAGGCAAATTTGTTTTCATTCATCCCGTGACTGCTTGATCTGCATACAT
Source organism: Leersia perrieri (assembly GCA_000325765.3). Classification (NCBI taxonomy): domain Eukaryota; kingdom Viridiplantae; phylum Streptophyta; class Magnoliopsida; order Poales; family Poaceae; genus Leersia; species Leersia perrieri. The sequence goes on from CM002481.1 coordinate 258,481, forward strand.
CATCGCAAGTACGTGCGCACACGCGCGCGCGCATATATATATATATTTCCATTTGTGTATGCATATATACATGCATATATAGATCCACTATACAGATATTAATACAATAGCTATAAATAAGACGTACATACAGTGTAGTGGAATATATATGTTGTACATACATTTTAAATTATTAAAATAACCATCTATACATGTTGTATTTTATTATGAAGCAAAACACCAAAAATGATGTACCCACGAAGGATGACTTGAAAAAGTACTCTCACCGATTCCATAATTTTTGGACTTACTTACAGTACCCAATACTAGTGTATACCAGTGAATGAATGGTCGATATTAAATTATACTAGTGATTAGTATACTATAGTATACACCTATAGTACGTAATAGTATATAATATTTGTATAGAAAGGACGGTCCTAATTGTGTAACCTCATTATGCAAGAAGCTAAATATTGCGAATTTCAAATTTAAAATCCATGTTGTGGTGGATAATTTTTTAAGTTAATAGATCAATTATTATAATAACCACACAAATTAACAAATATACTCCATCTATACTACTCCCTACCTATACTTAGTATTGGGTACCATAAGAGTACCCTAATTTTTTATGTTTTGAAAAATGTTTGTCAAACTTTTAAAAATTTAATTGTAAATAACTTTTTAAATATTTAGTTTAAAAGCTTGAAAACTATTTGCATGGATTAACCTTTAAAACTATTTTCATAAAAATATAGTTTTTCACGATATTCATTTATAAAAAACAATAGTCAAATCTATATTTTAAAGATCGTGGCGTTCCGAGACATCACGATTTATGGAACTGCAGGGAGTACTCAATATGATAACTTGGAAATTGATAGATACATATATATAGATTCAAGAATTATCGGAGTTATTTACACATACATAGTATAAATGCCGCTAACTAGCACTTGTACATGTGAAAGCCTCACAAGTTTGAGACTTTTGAGTCGGTTATTATGGCTAAGCTTAGACCCCAACATATACATGCTTATGTAGTCCAACCCAGCCTGTTAAAATCACAAGAAAAACGTACATATATATATGTCTATCCAAGTTGTCATCATCCACGAATCGGCCGTCAAACAATTTGCACATAGTAGCTATATAGATGCATGCAAGTCAGATACAAAGCTAGCTAGCTATATAGGTAGCTGCTGGTTGCGTTTTACTTTGATATATACCTAGCTATATGCATGTGCCACGTACATATATATCCGTAGTCACGCTAGCTACCTCGATTGATACGTTTGTGTATAAAAATGTATACAACTATATATATAAGTGCACACACATATACCGTAGCGTTATTTAATATTAGCACCCATGAATAAAGAATATGCATGCCCACACACATACATACAATATACGTTCATTTAGTTAGCTAACTAACTGACTTATACATATAGATGTCGGCATTGACAAATCGTACGTTGACAGTTGACTGCATGCATGATCGGAAGGTTCGATTAATTAATTAACCCAGTCCCTATACAAAATTTGAGAGCTAAAGCTGAAAAAACAACTCCAACAAAGCCTCTACTAAGGACCCTATTATAGGAAGGCCCTTAAAAATATTAAGCAGTACTATCGGTCTGTTTTATATTGTATGTAGCACTCAGCTATAGCGACTTACAATATACAATGAAGGGCGTACTTCACACTCCTTTTTGTTCTACAGAACGGCAACAAAGTCTACACTAACTCATATGGGCCTCATGCGCGTACCATTCCAATCAGGAATAAGTTTATTTTGGATCCCTCATCTTCGCCTCTAGTCTGAAAATCGTCCCTCCACCCCAATACGTACCAGAAATATTTGCCCCTAAACTTGTGAAAACCATTCAAATCAGGTCCCTCAGCAGTATGCAGGGGTAGTTTCACTGACATGGCATAGTGGGGCCCACATGTCAGTAATAAAATAAATCCCTAGATGGCTATGTGGCAAAAATTAAAGGTGGGAGCCATCTGCCATACTCACATTCTATTTTTTTCCTCCCTTCTCCCTCTCTCTCCCCTTTTTGTCCCCCTCTTTTCTCCTTCAGGTGGCGAGCAGCGGGCATGGACGCCAGCGCCGGTGCTGGCGCAGGTGCTGGGCGACGGCAGACGGGGGCCAGGCGGGCATGGGCGG
>CM002481.1:260738-277761 GCA_000325765.3 Leersia perrieri
GGGCGTGGGCGCGGCGGGCATGGACGAAGGCGTGCGAGAGGCACTGCCGCCGCCCAGCCACCGGGAGGGGAAAAAGAGAGAGGGAGAGAGAGAGTGAGAGAAGAGGAAAGAGAGAGAAAGGAGGGTTTTTTATTTTTTTATTTCTATTTGACTGACAGGTGGGCCCAACGATGCCACATCAGCAAAATCACCCTCCAATACTGCCGAGGGACCTGATTTGAACGATTTTCACAACTTCGAGGGTCAACATTTCTGATATTGCGGTTAAGAGACGATTTTGATAATTCATGACAACTTGAGGGACCTAAGTGAACTTATTCCTTCCAATCAACAACCATCGATATATGTTTTGGGGCCAAAATAAAGCCCAACAAAATAGAGTTTTCTGCATAATATATCAGTATGGGCCTTACGAGCGTACCAATATATATTGCCGGGCCAGCTAGCTTTGAAGGTTAATTTATATATGGGCCTATCCAAACACATTTGTTCCAGGAGGTTTGAACACAACAAGAGTACTGGAGTAGTAGTACTCCTACAAGTATATTGATACCAGCTGGTACGCAGGTGCATATATTTGAGTGTTGATCAATCGATAGGTATGTACTCCGTATGTATTTCCGGGCGGGGCCTGAATATGATGCAGAATTAAATTGCGTATGAGCAGGCATGTGTTCTCAATTCCCCAGGAACATGCAGATTACTAGCTAGGATCGAACATCTTGTTCTGACCGCCCATGCATGCATGCATCGATCGGTCTCCATATATATGTTCCACTCTCTTTCGTGTTGGAGAATTTTTAACCTGTAGCCGGCGAGGTATGGTTGGTAATCATATATCGTTCTCCCTCCGTCACAAAATATAGCAGGTTTTAGAATTCAAATTTATCCTAAAATATAGTAATCTAATACACTAAAAGATGATTTTTACCACTAAACTACCCACACTACATCTATTATTTTTTGTCCTCATTATAGCTAGTCACTAGTCCGGGGCTCTAGGCCTATACTTCACTCATCCCAAGATAACAACCAAGTCTTTTTACCCCTTTTTTTAATACCCGTGCAAAAGCTAAAACTAGCTATATTATGGGACAGAGGTAGTAGCTAATGGAGCGCGCTATAGTTTTCACTTTTGACTACTAGAAACCACATTGCTTCTGACTAAGCTTGTTCAAGTTTGACTCATCCGGTTGGCCCGATCCGATCTAGCCCAAAAAATTTGAGCCCGGCCCGGCCTAGTCATGCGTCTGGCTGGGCCTGGTCCTAGGAAGTGCAACCCAAAAAATTGGCAAAAGCCCGAGGTCGGGCTCGGGCTCGGGCTTTGTTTTTTCTACTTCGTCGGCCCAAGCCAAGCTCAAGCCTGGGATTTTTGGCCGAGCTATTCCCAAGACAAGCCTGAAGCCCGGCCCGGCCCAAGGTTTGAACAGGTCTACCTCTGACGGCCAAATCCCGTCAGAAAAAAGGGAAATACCGTCGGGGCTAATATGTCTGACGAACGCGTGTCGGTATTTATTTCCCTAACGTTTTTGCTCGCTGTCGGCAATATTTGTATATCATTGATCGTACGGTCCTCGTCACAGTTTTGTGTGCAATTACGGTTTCTAGTAGTGTTTGGGATTAATTGTATGCACATCCTACGAATTAAATTCTAAAATGAGCCGGTGGGAATATGATGAAATAAGAGTTTTTAGATGGATGTAGTAATTAACATATGGGTTTGCGTATACAATAGGTGATAGGAATCACATTATCATAAAAAGAGTAGACTGTTGAATCTGTTTTAACATTGAGTAATCTAGCTTATCTTTTTCTCCCACCTCCCTCTCCCACGCACTGACGCACACGATCGAGCAGGCCAAACTTGGTTGTAGATTGCATCCGCCATCAACAACACCCCACTATGCCCGTGAGGCTCGCCTGGCTACTGGCTAGGCGGCCTCCTCTCCATTCTCCCTCCTTCTCCCCAAGTTGGCAACAATGAGTACCAATATCTCGTTGTCTTTCTTAACTTTATAGCGGTGCACCTGTTTGTCGCACCAGCAGACATATATTATTGGGTATTTTTGTTACATAGTCATCCCTTTAAATCTTGAGAATTTCCCTCCACCTCCTCCCATTAATTGTGAAACCTAAACCCTAACTCTATTGTCATTTGTGAGGGGTCATTGGAGCTGGAGAAGGAGTCGTCAATGTTGGAGAATATCACCATGGCATAAACCGGGGATTGAATCCTAAGGTTAAAAATTATAACAAGATTTTAATTATCCCTGAATTTTTTGAACTAACGTGATTTAGTAAAGCCGTTTTTGGTATCAATAGCATGTGAAACCCAGGGGATAATACATATATATGCCACTGTAACTAAAATGAATTAATTAAACCCTAACTCTACAGCTGATATATATTAATTAGTACTGCTTTAGAACTATGTTAGTATAGTGCTGCTACACCAGCAGGAAATAGAATATATATAAATGAGCTAGGGAGAGGCAATGAGTACGTGTAGCATGCAGTACAAGTGCTAGTCCTACATGTTTTTTCAAAGGACGTACGCAAGCCTGCTCATGCAATAGATCGCGACACTAGTCACTATTCATGTATATATGTACGTATATCCATCGATTGATCGGACCCTCCATATTGCAGTACGTATGTACGTACGTACGTATGTGCTCCTAATTAGGTTGCTTAATTTGTCTCTTTCCATTCGTCGTCGGCCGGCCAGCTAACACAATACTATCGATCGTTGTACTAGCACTGCTGTGTGCGCGGTCGATCCCTAGCTCTTCTGCACCCCATATATATGCTGATATGCGTACTCGATCGAAAAATCTTAGTTAACCTGGAATTAATTAGTTAAGCTAGTAATTAAGTGGTAATTAAATGAGCTGCCCTCGATCGATTGGGGCGCCTCTCCTATAAATATGAGTGTGCCACAGACACATACACCACACTACACTGACACTACACACACAGAGAGAGACAAGCTAGTAGTCATACATAGACGACAGCAGATCTGCCATGGCGAAGAAAGGCGCGGCTGTGATGGCCACTGTGCTCGCCCTGAACCTGCTCTTCTTCACCTTCTCCGACGCCTGCGGCTGTCAGTGCGGCTCCTGCCCTAGTCCCGGCGGTGGAGGTGGCGGAGGCGGCGGCGGCGGCGGCGGCGGCGGCGGTGGTGGTGGAGGGAGTGGAGGTGGCGGTGGAAGCGGAGGAGGCAGCGGTGGCGGATCAGGCGGAGGATCAGGAGGAGGCAGCGGGCGGTGCCCGATCGACGCGCTGAAGCTGGGGGTGTGCGCGAACGTGCTGAACGGGCTGATAAACGTGCAGCTGGGGACGCCGCCGCGGCAGCCGTGCTGCTCCCTCATCCAGGGCCTCGCCGACCTTGAGGCCGCCGTCTGCCTCTGCACCGCCCTTCGTGCCAACGTCCTCGGCATCAACCTCAACCTCCCCATCAACCTCAGCCTCCTCGTCAACTACTGCGGCCGCCGCGTCCCCTCCGGCTTCCAGTGCCCCAACTAGCTAGCTTCTTCTGATGGATTAAGCTAGCCCTACCCGATTTATTTATTTCCAGCATGCATAATATAAATATGCATCTCCTCCCCCTGCCTTAATGCATGATTGAGCTCCACGGCTATCTCGATCAGCGGCACCATATGCATGCTATATACGTACGTGTGTTACTGTGTGCAAGCGTGTTCAATTAGTGCTGGAGTGCTTTTCCTCGCCTTATACTACATAATACCGTACTGAGTGTACGTTACTGTCTGATCTCGATCCCATTCGCTTCTACTATCTATCAATATGCTCGTATGGAGTATATATTGTATCTTGTTTGTTCCTTTCAAATAATTAAATATATTGTCCGTATCTTCATATGTTTGGTCTTGCAATGAAATACTGGGCATGGAATTCTAGACTGCTTGGATTCATCAGCAACATATTAACTATATACAAATGTATTCTACAAAACCTAATGTATATTCCAACCAGCAGCAAGGACGCGTACAAATGTGCTTAACACATCCATCTAGTTTTGGTTGCTTGATCTTGGACTCTGACTAACTGCAATGTCTTCAACTTAATTACCAAGTCTCACAGGCCGCATACGTTCGTTTGTGAACTACCGCACTAGCACTTCCTAAGCTTTTAGATTAAATGATTCCTTAAGAACTTTCTTCATTAATGGCATATAATTATTTAAAAAAAAGCAACTTCTCAATATTTCAGTTCCTCGTCAACTCAAGTGGGATCACTTATATATTAGTTTTTTCTACATGTCACGACAATAAATTTATTTGAACTCAATCCTAATTACATCATTAATGGGGCTGCTCTCAAGATTAATACTACTAGCGAGTAAATCAAGTTTTTTTTTCATTGTCATAAATCAGGAGGCAGTAGCACATTACTCAAACCACAGTATAAACTCATACTTCTTTTATATTTTGTATAGATGAATATTAGATAGAAGTGTACCAAAATTTATTGCACTTGCTCTAAGAGACTAAGAATCAACTACTCCCTGATCACTATCCTAATTTTTTTAACAGAAAACTGCAGGAGACTCTATATGTTATAACTAAGGAGTAGTGTATATACATCACTGTCCTATTCCTCTCTATATATATATATATATATATATATATATGTATGTATGTATATATACGTATATATGTATATATATATGTATGTATGTATATATACGTATATATATATGTGTATATATATATATATATATGTATACGTATGTATGTGTATATATATATATATGTATATGTATGTATATATGTATGTATGTATACGTATGTATGTATATATATATGTATGTATATATATATATGTATATATATATGTGTATATATATACATACATACATATATATGTGTATATATATACATATATATATATGTATATGTATGTATATGTACATATAATATTATATATTCTTATCAGCTAGCATGCACAAAGGAGCACTAAATATCTTGGATCCCTGGTCACATATGGCTGCTGAGTTGCATAGCTAGGGAAGGGTGTTTTGTCTGATATCAATGCAAATTCAACCCATAGTATATTACTTTCGCTGGTTTGACAGCTAGCTTGTCTCCCTGACAATAAAATGCATCCAAATGCTTTGATCTAGCTAGCTAGCTAGCTCTAGGTGCATACATGTTGTATGCAGATATATAAGCATTAAGCGGTTAATTATATACTCCTATTTAGTTAATATGTACTCCAGTGGATTGGATATGCAGCATGCATATATACGTGCATGCACGATAATTAACATGATCTGATACATAGGGACGTACGAACTAAACGAACATATATAACGACGACTATTCATAATTTCATATATACACACATATTAAAACATATTATATATGTGTGGCACGCGTTTGGCTGAACTGAGGGGCTGTTTGGTTGGTTGCCTCACCTTGCCAAGCCTCACTTTAGTTATGTCATATTTTCTTGATAGATGTTTGGTTCATTGCCACATCTTAGTCATGTCACACTTTTCTATACTTTAGGTCCACATGTCATCCATCTATTTTCTTGGCTAACTTTACCACATCTGTGGCCAACGATTTCAAGGTCACACTTTCATGCCATGCCACACTTTAGCTAATATTAGTTATGGCAAACTTAGTTAATAACTAAACAATCCCTGAAGTTGACTAGTCGATCGCTACATGGCCGGGTATCGTCTCTATAGATCGACCGATAAAATATATCGATCGATCTCTATTTTTTTCGTCGCATGCAGAATATGTGTCGTCGTGTGGACTTCGATCCCATCTAGAGGTGCGTGTTTTCTTCAAAGCAATAAGATATTCTTAAAAATGCCTAGTTTAGCGAAAGCAAATTAAGAAGAAAAGAGTGAGTAGAGATAGAGCTAGCCAGAGATGTGTATGAGCCGCTGGCAGGAAAGCATGGTGGTACGACGATATGGTTGGTGCCCATACGTTGCTACTCCCTCCATTTCTAAATATTTGACATCATTAACTTTTTCACACACGTTTGACCATTCATTTTATTCAAAAAAATTTATATAATTATTAATTTTTTTTTATCATTTAATTTATTGTTAAATCTATTTTTTTAAAACATATAGTTTTACATATTTCACAGAAGTTTTTAAATAAAACAAACGGTCAAACGTGTGTTAAAAAGTCAACGGCGTTAAATATTTAGGGAAGAAGGGAGCATATTGCTAGAAAGCCCAGGATGGAAAGGTAGAATTATCCGTGATTTGTAGTTTTGTGCCGCCCGTGATCGATCGGGGCCAGTGCCCTAGCTTTTGTTTGATTTGTTGGGTTGCCGGCCCGGAGCATAAAGACGCCAGGGCGTCGAAAAGATAGGCAGGCCCCCTTCCACCTGCTAAGCTATCATCTATACATCCATGCATCATCAACTTTCATCTATAGATGCATAGTATGGCTTTAGTTGCTCACCCGTCGCCCATCTTTTGCTGGCCATTGATTTTGTCTCGTTGCATCTCGATACGTGAAATTATGCATCCAAATTAGCATCACGCATATCGATCGATCGTACGTACGCTAGCCTTTTTCTGTGTGTTTGCTTCTTCATGCAACTACAGCTCAATCGATCATGCATGGGTTCAGCTGCCGCGCCAACCTGACCGTGCGACCTGCTCACCCATGTATTCTGACCGATCGACTGTCCTGATCGATCTCAACTCATCAATCTAGCTGTCGATCCCCATGTCACGTCCACACCACACATGCACTAGCTAGCTACTAGATACCAATAGTTAATTACTGTATATATGTACATTAGCCTGTCTAGGCAAGTTGTTAATAATTGGAATTAATATATATTCATGCAAAGTTCTGAAAGCCATCAGGAAAACATACCTTGTACACATGATGACCGATCATGACTAGCTCGACCAGGAATAATTGCCACGCTCTCGCTCAACACAGTTTTGCACAAAACATGTACTGTACACGGTGTGCACAGACAGCACAGTGCACATCGACCGAGTACTCCAGATACTGCATATATGCTCCGCAAACTGAAGAAGTGAAGAAAGGTACTCCCTCCGTTTTCACAGTGTTAGAGTTTTGATTTTTTTAACATTTAATCATTTGTATTATTAAAAAAATTATATAAATATAAAAAATAATAAGTTGTGTTTAAAGTATTTTTGATAATAAAATAAGTCACAAATAAAATAAATCATAATTCCATCGATCAATTTTTTAATAAGACAAATGGTCAAATATTATAAGAAAAAAATAAAAAATCTTATTTTTTTGAATTAATAAAAAATCCTACGTTATGAAACAGAGATAATAGTAATTAGCACTACGCCAAAATATATTGTCGGACGACATAATCCAATTAATCCCCCGACATTCAGCCAACATGTGTAAATATGTACGACAGATGCCCAACGACATTAATTAGCCAATCCTAGGATATCATAGCTGTATTAGAGTTTGAATTAGCCGTAATCCACCAACGTTAACGGGCCGGGGGCACATCATTATACTGTATGCAGTTTTTGTTTCAGTTATTCCTGCTCTGGATAGAGAAAAACGCCGTAAAAGATCGAGAGGCTAGCCAATACTGCACTACATAAATGGAAGGAAAGCCAAAATATATGTGGGGAAAACTATTAAGATTGCAACATTCAGAATTGCATCCGCACGGCGCACGCTATGCCATGCATATGGTACTTGCAAACAGGGAGGGAAGCAAAAGTACTGTAGTAGTTTGTAGTAAGATCCAAAACATACGATCATAGTCCCATGTGACCCTAAAGTTGGATGAACATGACATGTTTGTAGTCAGGTGCACTATTCTTTTGCAGTACATGTTGGATATCAACTCTTTCGAATAGTCCATAGCTAAGCATTTTGATTCCCAGGTACTTATAGAGATGCGCAAGGAAGCAGGACATGTGAAGAGACAAAAGAAACAGTAGTAGTTTGAGGCTAATAGTAAAAAGGGATCGATTTAGTTAATTCTAAAATCTCAATAGGAAAATTGGATGATATGCATGCTAGTTAATTCTGGATGGATGTAGCATAGCTTACTTGCAGTGGATTTATGAGAAATCGCTGAAAATTGCAACTGAAATGTAGAGAGTATGAGTGGCCGAGGTGGCGGCGCTGGATCGATTCGAGGCGGCGATGGAGAATTGGATAGGATTGAAGGGCAGTCAAGTGTAGGCCAGGCCCAAGTGGCAAGTGCGTTCATGGGCCAATGGAAAATAGTTTGTATTGGGCCGTCCGGCTGTCTATCTCTGGGCCTAGTGGGAAGTGCATCTGTTCACAAAGCCCCCAAAACCAAGTAGGGGAACTAGTGTCCCAGCCCATTAATCAGTGAGTAGTCCTCTGCCTTTGTCGCATGGGCCTGCCGTATGCACAAGGATTGAATTTCAAAAATACTGCTGCTACTAGCACTCAAAAGTGATAAAATTAGCAAGGCCTCCCTTTTGTCTTTTGACGTTGGGCACAGCGGGCTCCCGATTTTGTAAATCGGAAACCACGTGTGTTTACAATACCAAATCCCTGTATCAGTAGTTTGGTACACACATTTCAGAATTGATACACAGATCCATCGATATACAATCGGTTTTACAAAGTATAAATAATACAAGGGTTGCTCGAAGAAACCCCAAACAGACCAAGCATGGTCAATTACATCACATAAACATCAGAGTAAACAATGCATGAGCGGAAGCGAAGCGGCGGCGGTGTAGCCTATCCTCACAAGGGGATCTTACTCCCTAAGGCGTCTTCGTAGCTTAGCGATCTCTGACTTCATCTCTAAAAAGGGGAAAACAACCACGGTGAGTACATAAAGTACTTTCAAGCCACCACTATGAAATGCAAGTAGTGCACAAGGGTTTAAAGGAGGCTTGGTTCATTTGCGTAAAGCTAATTCAATCAAATCATTTCGCAAAACTATGACTTAGCATTTTTAACTGAAAACACCGCTATGTTTCACTGGTGTTTAATCAAGGGTTCATCCACCTTCCTAAACATCGCTTAGTTCGGTTTACCCCCCACATTCATTTAATTCCAATCCCAACCCTATTCTGATCTCACCCGCAACCCGGGTAGATCTCCAACCTATACTAGCAAATTAAAATCATTATGAGTCTAGTCAAGTATAGTACAAGTCCCGACGCTCATTAACCGCGAGCACGGCTATTCGAATAGATTAATTTGCTCACACTGTAGTGGATGTATGTTGTACCCGCACTCCGTGGCTCAGCCCAACACATGAGCTGGTCCCAACACATGAGACATACCACAGCCTAGTTTTTCGGATCTCCTAGCATTGCGGCACCCACCCCAAAGACAATTAATCCTCATACACCCGCTGGCTCGACGTCCCCCTAGCCAGTAGTGTGAAGGGTCCTGGGCACAAAGATATCAAAGGAAAGGAGCGACAATGGTAGTTTTATTCGACATCGGTTATTATCATTACATTCATCATTACTCTCATTCCGCTTCACAACACTCACATCATCGACTATTTAGAACATACCGTGCATTGTGGTGCCACCCCACTAGGATCACCTAATCCTCTAGGTCACTACCCATGTTGGAAATGCGGTCGTAACTCGGATCGTCTCCTGTCTAACACCTTGACTCAGTCCTTAATTGACCAGGGTCGGTTCTGGCCGTTACGTAGAACCACCCATGGCTCACCATGCCTCCCCAGTCGAAACTGTTTTGTTTTACTTCGTTTTGGGTTTTCGTAAATGGTTTTTGGTGCGTATGCGCAGAGAGACACCTCGTGCCTTACTCTGCAAATTGACAATCGCTCCCCCGGAGCAATCGCCCCCAACACTAAACCATCACACACATACACATCAAGCATGTATGTAAAGGACTATATAAGCATAACTAAGCAGTGTCAATATCATAACTAGGGACTGATAAATAATATGGTAACAAAGAAATATGGCATCAATATCAAGGACGGCTTAAATCAACAATAGGTACGTAATTTATAAATAGCATGCAATTTATTTGTAAACAAAACAATTTATAAATCTAGGCACAACATGATCGAGGAGGGTTTCGTGGTGACTTGCCTGGTTCAGCTATCGCATTCGCCTCGACACACGAGGCATCACCAACGAGAATATAACCTGTCGAGCGAACGTCTAAATTAACCTAACGGCTAAACGCAAAATAAAATGACCATAAATATCAAGAAAAATATGAAAAATACCAAACCAGTGCCATTAGATAGATCATGACTTTAGATGAATTTTGGTGAAAGTTTCACTGGATTTCGAGTTAAAATGAGTGAGTTATGGCCTGTTTAACATTCTAATTTGAAATAAATCAAATTAATTCCGAAAACTTACTGTGCAGCCCATTAACTTTTCTCTGAGAATTATTTTCATACTGGAAAAATTCCTACGGATGACAGCTGGGACTATGGTCACTGATTGACTAGGTCAAAATTTGACCTCACATGGCCCTAGGCCCACATGTCATGCTCACACAGAGGCTTAAAGGTTTTAATAGCACATTTTAATCGTGTGGGGTCCACTGGTCAGTGTAAAGGGGTGAGTGGGCCATTTATTTAACCGGGTGTCATTAGTATTAGTTAACTCTAATCAATGTGTGGGACCCGCAGGTCAGTACCTCTCTGTTTTTGCCCTTTCTTCTTCTTCCAGCGCGAATGGCCGCCGTCGTTAGGACTCGCCGGCGACGGAGTGGGGCTTGCCGGGATGGATGCGGACGGCCGGCCTCGGTCCTAGGGACCCACCTGCGACGATGCGCGAGCTGCTATGGGGCGGGGTGGCCGGTTGGCTGGGTCGGGCGGACGTACTGCTCCGGGAGAGCAGCACGCCGGTGAGCGGCAGTTCACCTGGGCCGGGAAGCGTCGGCAAGGTGCTAGGGGGCTTACAGGGTTTCTAGGGCTGCCTGGAGATCGTCCGTGGGGAACAACGCGAGCACGGAGGTAGTGAAGCGCCGGCGCGACGGTCGGCGACGGTGCCATACGGCGGCGGAGCGAAATTCCGGCGACGTGGTGGCCGATGGAGTTGGGAGAGGGTACGGGGAGCGTAGCCTCGGGTAGGTGGTCACTAATTGACCGCCGGTTGTCCCCAATCTGGCATGGGACCTCCCGACGACGTGGGAATTTATAGGCGTGGACGGCACGGGGATGGCTTGGAGACGAAGCGAGGAAGGACGGGTATCGCGATTCGCGGGAGAACGACTGCGACGTGGTCGTCGTCGTCGTCCCTGCGCGTTCTTGCCGACGTGGCGACGGACCACGCGGCGGCGCCGGTGTGGTTGGCGATGGTCGCGGCGGCGCTGTGCGTGGCAGAAGGGGATGACGCGGCCGCGACGGACTCGTCCTTGCGTTCGCCGTTTGTATGGGCGGCGGCAAGTTGGCGGGGCCGGGTGCTGCGTGCGGCAGGAGAGGATGAACAACTTGCCGAGCAAAGGGATCGGGAGGGTGGTTGGCGCGACGCGATCTCTCCCGCGCGCTTGTCGCATGCATGCATGTGTGCCAGACGCGGCGCACGGGACGACGCCTCGTCGCTGGGTCAGTGGAACAGGGCGGCGCGCGTGCAGCGCATACGTGCATGCTCACCCGGCTCCGTGCCTTGGTGGTAGCGGCGCACGGGTGAGGCGTCGGCAACGTGGGGTAGCGCGGCATCGGCTTGGTGGACGCGGCAGCTGCAATGGTAGCGGCGACGCTCGCTGCTACCGGCCGGGGTGGTTGCAATGGATGCGAAACGAACTTCGTGGTAGTACAAGAGCGGGCTTCGAGGATAAATGGCCCGGTTAGGGACTTCGGCCTGGATGGAGAAAAAAGGAAGAGAAGAGGCTTGCTCAGGGTTAGAGTAATGGGGTGAATTGAGGTCTATGTTAGGTCCTCCTTTTGGGCTGAAACAGTCTAGGGTTTAGGCCAGGCTAGGAAGAGATTTGGGAATAGATTTTGTTAATATGGTTTGAATTTGAGGTTGACTTAATTTCATGGGACATGTGTATTTGGTTTTGATTATGGTTTTAAATTAATTTGACCATTAGGTTTTATTGGGTAAGCTTGATCTTACAGATTATTGATTTGGTCTCTACATTAATGATAATAATTCCCTTTAGGAATTTAATTTATATTTATAGCTTTATATTTATTTTAGCTAATTCCCTACACACAAATTTATTATTGGGACACTCAATTTGATTAAATGGCACCGGCAAAGAAGCAAATAAGATTCGAGAAGACCGAATATGATGCAGTTTCGCAAAAAATTTTGACGGGAGTGATTTTTACGTTTCGGATTTTATTTCCCGAATTTTGAGGACGTTACAAGCACGCACTGATGAGAGGAGTTTGGAAGGGGAGTGAGAGTCCGTCCGACTTGATCATGTTATTACGCCACGCGACGCGCACGAGCAATTGTAACACATGACATGTGCTAGAGGCAGAGAGAAGGGAGTAGTTAGTTGTGCTTAATTTGGCTCATCCGGTGGGTCAGGTAGTAGCTACCTCCGTCGAGCAGTATAGCTTCTTCATTCACGCTGACTTCGCCCCTGCGACCTCCGGCCCACGCGGCATCACCGCCGCCTCCATGGCTCGACACCGACGACCACCAGCCTCCTCCTCAGCAGCAGGACAACACCTTCCTCCGGTGGGTGATCGCCTCCGGCTCCGACGACCTCCAACTCCACATGGACAACAACCACCTTTATTTTCATGACCCCCAACAGATCATGTCCCCCGTCCACCACGACACCAAGCCTCCTCCTTTCGCCGCCGCCGCCGCCCTCCCGTTCGAGCAGCCGGCGAGCGACGACTCTAGCACGGCCGTCGTCGTGGACCAGGTCGCCCAGGCAGCCAAGCTCGCCGAGTCCGGCGACCTCTTCGCCGCCCGCCAGATACTTAATCGTCCGCCGCACCGCCTCCCCGCCGCCGCCACGCCGCTACTCCGCTCCGCCTTCTACTTCAACGACGCCCTGCGCGCCGCCCTGTCGTCTTCCTCGCCGCCGCCCGCGGCGTCGACGCCGGTGGACGTGCTCCTCAAGCTCACCGCCTACAAGGCCTTCAGCGACGCGTCCCCGGTGCTCCGCTTCGCCCACTTCACCTGCGTCCAGGCCCTCCTCGACGAGCTCGCCTCCTCCTCCGCCACCTGCATCCATGTCCTCGACTTCGACATCGCCGTCGGCGACCAGTGGGCCTCCCTCATGCACGACCTCGCCCACCGCCGACAACACGCCGCGTTCAAGCTCACCGCCCTCGTCACCACCGCCTCCCACCACCCGCTCGAGCTCCACCTCCTCCACCACACCCTCTCCACCCTCGCCGCCGACCTCGGCGTCCCCTTCCGCTTCGCCGTCTTCAACCTCGACGCCACCGACCTCACCGCCCTCCTCTCCCTCGCCGCCGCCGGCGACGCCATCGCCGTCCGCCTTCCCGTCGGCTCCGTCCACGCATCCGTCCTCCACCTCCTCAGGCGCCTCGGCGCCAGGCTCGTCGTCTCCGTCGACCGCGGGTGGTGGTGTGAACGCGGCGAGCTGCCCTTCGCCGCGCACATCATGCAGGCATTGCAGTCCACCGCCTTCCTGCTCGACTCGCTCGACGCAGTGGGCACCGACTCCGATGTGGCGGCCAAGATCGAGCGCTTCTGGGTGCGCCCAAGGATCGACGACTGCGTACGCGCCGCCACCGCCGGCTGCGGCGAGAAGACGGCGGCGTGGCGGGCGACGCTGGCGTCGGCGGGGTTCGTGCCGGTGCAGGTGAGCGGATTGGCGGAGGCGCAGGCGGAGTCGCTGCTGAAGAAGATGGCGGTGAGGGGATTCCGGCTGGAGAGGCGCGGCGGATCGCTCTTCCTCCATTGGCAACGGGGACTGCTCGCCTCCGTCTCCGCATGGCGCTGTTGAAGAATTAATACTTCTTCCAGACTAATGTCGATCATCCACCTGACAGTGTGCTCTCTATCTACGCTACCTACAGTTAATTATCAATGCTGAAATTACACTAGTTATCTTGCATTCTTGCATGTTACTACTACATTTGATCGACTGTCTTGTTAGTTCATGTTTCGTAGATTGCAATATATATATTGCAAGTTTCAGCCAACTACTGGGATTAATTCAAATGGTTTTCTTCCATACTACTCCCTATTGCTTCATCAACTTCACAAAAATTAAGGATCCTGCAGACTTTGATGAAATAATGATTGCAGGATGCAGAAGCATTACACACTGATGTTTCAACTTCATAATATGAACTGCATTCACTTATTGCCCAAAAATAAGGCCATTGCATACAAACTATGACAGCATACGGGTACTAATATTTACAGATTTGTGTCAATAGTTCATCCTTTTCTAATAGGTTGAGAAGAATTAGATCAGCCATATGAAATTGTCAACTTGTGCTGACTAGCATAAAAGTTTCTGAAAAGTAACAAGAAAATTTTCAAAGCGCATTCCTGCTATCTCCACAAACAAGCAAGTTATATACAATGTTTAGTGCAATGGACTATCTGTGCGTTCAATTGTACTTTCTATAACATCCTAATGTTTTTTATTTAAGGAGGACACTGCATGGGAGTACCCCCACATTTACATTTTATAAATATAAAAATAAACAATTACAGAGTTTAATTACAAAGAGTTAAGCCAGCTCTGAAAAACACTAGAGTTTAATCTACTCCTATGTAACAACGGAAGATGATCGGAGCCTAACGAATTCTTCACGCTGTCTGTTTGACTACAACTCGCTGAATGATTAGGTAGGTATTTTTGTGAAAAATAAAAATATTGCCATCATACATGATCGAGATGTGTTTTTAAATGTACTGTTTTACCGCAAATTCAATTCTGCAACTACAAGAGAATGTGGTTGAGCCAAACTTTTGGTTCCAGAAGATCCAAGCAAAGGCTAGTTCATCCTTCCAGTACAGTTTACTAAATGGCTGCAAACTTTAGCTATTCTGGTTTCACTCGACCAGAGAATATCAAGATACAATGAGAACAAAATGTTGACTTGACGATCGAACCCTAAGACACCTGGAAAGCAGAATTACACGAGAAGTGAATGCTTTAAGAATATTGGTAGCCTTTTTGTATTATATATGTTTGGAGAACATTACCAAGTTGACAATTGCGGGATGCAGCAGCGATTGGGAATAAAGTGGCACTGGGTTTTGAGAGACAAGCATAAAGTAGCAGATTTTTTTTGTTTGTGAGTGGGATTCTTATTTCCATTAGGTAACCACCCAAGTGTGGACTAAATAGTTAAGACTGATATTATTGTTGGAGATCTGCTATTATTGTTTCATCGAAAAGAAATTTTTTGTTCGCGAAAATAATTTTTTTGGGTGTCACATCGGACGTTTGACCGGATGTTGAAAGGGGTTTTCGGACACGAATGAAAAAACTAATTTTATAACTCACTTGGAAACCGTAAGACAAATTTATTAAGTCTAATTAAGCCATCATTAGCACATGTGAGTTATTGTAGTATTTATAGCTAATCATGGACTAATTAGGCTCAAAAGATTTGTCTCTTGATTTCCATGCAAACTATACGATTAGTTTTTTTTAATCTATATTTAATGCTCCATACATATGTCGAATGATTCGATATGATATTTTTGAGCAAAATTTTTGGGAACTAAACAAAATCTCATATCAGTGAGCTCATGTATGGTATTGCAGATTGGTATTTATTTGTAGTACTTTAATAAAGAAGTATAGTACTCCGTATCCAACCTTACAGCTTTCTTGTCGTGTTTTTTTAACCGTTTTCCTTCATTCCATTTGGATGGTCTCCTTTAGCCATCCCGGCAAAAAAATAAAAATAGAAAATGGTTTTGGTTGTTTCCAAACGTCTTCCTATGGTTTTGAAGTACCTATCCGACTGCTTCAGCTATATTTGTCAGTTCATGAAGATGGTATCGTGTTTGTACTGATGAGAGGATGCAAAAGAGGGAAATCAGAATGTAAAGCGGGTGTGCTTTACGCCTTTACCTCAATGACGGCTAGCATCTGTCGTCACCAGCATTTGAACTTGTAAGTGGAGTACCAAATTCTTCCACGTTGGGCCTGTCCATCCAAGAAACCAAAGATGCTATACCTGATATATGCTAGTATCTGAGGAGGGACTGAATGAACCGATAAGCCTTACCTGTTCCTCATCCATCCTAGTGTTCTCCTAGTATTATCAGGTTTCCACATCATGTTACACATCACCAGATTCACCACGTACCTAAGAACAAAAATACAACATCAAAAAATATGCTGGCATATTGGGCCAGCATCCTCAGAATGCTGCCGGTACAGACCGAATACATCACTGACCTGCCTCTTCAAACTCCAAAGTTCAGTATTGACCTCTGCAACTGCATTACCTGATGTAATTCCTTCTCCTGGCTGTAAAAGGTACTCCCTCCATTTTAGAATTTAAGACGTTTTGACTTTTTTCAATATCATACATGCTTAAGTTCGATCTCAACACAGATCAAATATGCTAGGAATTTTCAAAGACAGGCATCTAGCTACTTTATTCCCCATCCATTTACGACTACACTTTTGTTTGGTTACAGATTAGTACTAAGAATGTATCACTAGATCATCACAAAAGAGTGCAGTTTTTATTTGCAACAAGTTCGGCCTGAAAGTTGAGAACCCCTGGCTAGGGAATTGAATCAAAGCCCCAAGAGATGATGAGAAAGGTCTTAGGATATCATACAGGTCTACAGGTTCCAAAGCATGAGATGAAATACAAGGGCCAATGACCCGAGGATAGTAGTAGTGTATAGTGATTTAAGTGTCACCACCAACACAAGGAGTACTGCACTTGGAAAGAGCTAAAGATAGGTGCCTTTCCTAGGGCCTAACACTAGATGAAACGAAAAGAAATGGATGTGTCATGGTGAAGCTTTCTCAGATTCGGTTCCAAATTCAAGCTTGATGCTCCACACCTTGCCCAGACTTTTCTTCAGTTTGTAGAAGAAAGTGAGATGAGAAGGACAGCAAAAGATTGACTGCATATATATATA
>CM002481.1:277861-361831 GCA_000325765.3 Leersia perrieri
TATATGATCTAATTTTACCCAGTCTTGACTCTTTGAGATGCAAGCAGAGACGGCTCAAACACAAAAATGTATTTTCTCATGCTGTCTAAATTACAGCAAAGGTGCTGGTATGAGAGGTTATTGTTTCAGCTCTCAAATCTGAATGAACGGAATAGATAGAAAATTGAAAGTAGCTAGTATGAGAAATTTATAAATCCCAGCATGAGCCTAACATCAGTAATTCAGTAAGCACTTCAATAGCATATATTGACAGGCTAGCCATGCCTAATGCCTGAAGGTAGGTTTACTCATCCATGAATTGTACCTCATGCTTGAAGCTTAAAGTTTTTACTAACCAATCAGTGTTTTACTTTGTTTCTGGTCTTACAGAAAAGAACATGCAAGTACAAATGTGTGTATTGTCGGTAGGAGACTTGTAGAAGAATCGATTACCTGGAGAAATTGAACTGGTCTGCTTTTCTGAAATGTTATTGCAGAGGGAATATTGCCTTCTTTTGCTCCACAGCTGACAACCAAAAAAAGCAAATGCACCTAACTTTCACAACCAATGGCTCTATGATGGGTTATCTTTGGATGGAAATATTAAACGGATGATCACTCACTAAGCAGCATACAGTGGAATCAAAAGATTTTGTTCTCAAAAGACTTGTCTGAGAAGGGCAGATTTTTGTCTTAAGATATCATGTCCTGAATAGACGATCAAATTCTTGGTGAGTCCAGATGCATCCTGCCACTTCCCTACCCATTAACTGATGGAAAGAAGCCATAATAAACAGAAGAAACTGCAATTCCATAAAGCAGGAATAAATATCTGAAAACCGCTAATGCGTTTACACCAAACCACACGTCTTCCGCAAGGCATCTATCTAACAGATGAAAAGGATGATAGGAGATGCTCTCTTACCTTCGGGATGAAGGCTCCTCCAGTTCTAAGAACAACACGTTTATAGAGAATCTTAGACAAAGGAACGCTTTAGACAATAATAGCTAAAGTAAGACACATCATGTACCTGGAACGTTTATTCACAGGAGTCTACAACTCTGAATCCGTGATCGAGCATTATTGAACTTTACTGCAAATGAGCCCAAGGTTTGAAGGCCCAGAGAAGCAAAGAACGTCACAGCAAACAGGACTGCATCAGTGGATTACCAACTACAATTTGCAGGTTGAATAAGAATTCGTTATATTAATTGGACGCTCAAGTCAATAATTCCTCCCATGTTTCCATGGCGGCCACTTTCACATATGATCAATCACCAGTTAGCCATTCCCAAATAAGAAAATCAGATATGTTCTCACAAACAGACATCTTAAAGCACCATCATACATTCACACCAATGCAATAACTAGCTAATAAGTGATTTTTCCACAATGAAGCACAACTTGTATGTTGCTACCGAATATGCAGTACAATATAAATTAACATTCACCAGTCCCTGAAAGACCATCAGTACCTGGTTAAGTTCATGGTCAGCAGCATCATTACCAACCAAAGCTTCCCCCAACAAAGAAAGTTAGGTCTGGTCTGGGGGTCTATTGCAATTGATGAGATTGGAGAGTGCTCTCATGAGTGGTTCATTATCCTGGAAGAGAAAAGGAATGCAAGAGTAGTGTTAACCAGAAGGGGGGCGGCACTGTATTTTTTCCTCAGTTAACGCCACTAGTATCAGTATAGTTGGATGCAATTTTTCACCAAAAAAGATGCATAGGCCATTTTAGACAAGAGAAAACAGAGACTAAACCCCTGATGAAGGTTAGAGACATTCATCAGCTACATCATATGGCTCGAGTGAAATATTAGGAACTCTGTTCTAACTCAAACAAATCCAATGGTTTTTTTTAGGAATGCGCAAAAGCTTTGCGCATCATTTGTATTAAGAGTTAGGGAAAAGAGTTTGGTTACAGCTGATTACATTGCGCTGATATCTCGCGTCATCAAATAAAGCTACGACCAAGAAAGAAAAAAACTCAGGCCAGCATCAAAGCTTGGCGACCAGCGGCGACCCAGGATCGCGCTTCCTCGGCAATGTCGTCACTTAGCTCTTGCCAATTTCTTGAACGCCGATCGAAGACACGGTTGTTCCGCTCCTTCAAAAGCAGCCACGCCACCAGGGTTGTAAGGGTGTCGAAACCGCGCCGGCGCGCCGGTGGCACGCACTGGCGGGCATCAAGCCACCAGTCCAAGAAGCTGGCCGTCCCACACGGCATGCAGTTGGCCAGATTCAGAGCCGAGAGGACTTGGAACCAGACTTGGCGCGCGAAGACACAGCTGGAGACGATGTGGTCGATGGATTCCGTCGCCTGGTCGCAGAAGATGCAGGTGCTGTTGTTGAGGAGCCCGCGCTTGAAGAGGCAGTCGGCGGTCCAACAGCGATTCCAGGCAAAGCATTTGCAAATCCAATGGTCTCAAGGGTTCATGAAAATTATACCAAAAAATAGTGTAATATGAATACACATTTGTTGGGTTATTCAAGAGTGGTCAGACCACTAACATAGCCTGCTAGCATGAGCGCACAGTTGCTAGACAGCACCAGATCTGAAGGTATTACACGCTTCCAGCATTGCAGAGGTTATGCTGAAGAAGCCAGTAAGCAATCTGTAAGTTACAAGATCACGCAGGGATGAGCAAAGTTTCATGGAATCGTGGCACTAATGTTTGCCAACTTTGCAAGAATACAGGGCACCTTTGCAAGAACGATTGCCAACTTTGTTCGCTCCAACAAAAACAAGCACGTACGGTTTTCCACTCTCCTTGGCAGCATGTGCATCCCTTACTTAGCATATCGATAGATTGCCTTGGGGTTGAGATGCGAAGAAGAGCCTCCTCCCTAGCTATCTACAGTAGTGACCACAAAAAAGAAGAGTAATAGGATTTAGAAAGCTATATAGAATGTATAGATGAAGTTAATGGATTGGGGTGTTGTATAGACCTGAATGGTAGAGCCTCCTCCCTTGTCAAGGATTCCGGCCTTTTTCCCTCGAGGCTAGCTGCCACCGATTCACTAAGTTCTGCAATTTTTTCAGCCTGCAATAAAGATGATGACCTCGTATAGACAACAAATAGCCAATTCAGCAAGCTTATCAAACATGCATCGTACAAGTAACATTACTGGTCATGACCCTATGTTTAAGTGCTTCGAGTGCATATCAGACTTGTCAAGCACACTGTTACCATCAATATATACTACTAGAAAACATTGACATCTAATTGCACAGATTAACAAATTGTAAGAGGGAACTGCACATCTGGATACAACATCCTAAAATAGAAGGGGAAAAATAGCAATTTTGATTCATGTGTGTGATGACAAGGGAGAAAGTAGAGACACAAGTGCAATAGGTAGCTAACAGTCTAGTTGTGAATTGGTAAGCGAAGCATGTCTGAATGTAACATGTGTGGAAGTATTACCTCTTGAACTGACTAGATGGAGGGTGGGAGAAGGCGTCGATGGGAGCGGCTCCGATCCATCGGCAGGACTAGATCCAAGTGATTGAATGTACTAACAGCTAGCTAGATGAGGGCCTCCAATATCCATCTCGATGGGTCGGGGGCGAAGAACAGTCCGGTACGGTACGGTTGGGGATCCATTGGATCTGAGTCGACATCGACCTGGCTGGGGAAGACGAAGAACAAGGATGAACTGATCTGAAACAGGTAGAGAGAGAGAGAGGGGCGTAGTAGGGCCGGGCGTGGGCCAAACAAAGAGAGAAGCCGCATGAACATGATAGCCCACGCTAGGAGGCAGGCCCATCATACAGATAGGAAACAGTACTGGTCATCGCCGACAACACAAACATGCATGTATGGACCATGCCCACAGTGCATCCTCCTATCTTAGCTCGGTCGGCCACTACAAATGTAGTACTGGTACTAGTTTCTGGCCGTGCCAAACACGGTGCACACATACAAAACCAATCAAAAATTTATTGTGCTAGTTTCGCAAAAAAAAAAAGTGCTAGGTGCACAGCCAAAATCATCACCCTACTGCAATTTTAAATGTGTGATCATCTTTTTTATCTATACCATTATAAAAGACCGTAGTGGTGATGGTGAGTAGACACACTCGATCATATCCATCGGATTACCATATCCAATGGCCCGGATCCTCCTCCTGCGCCTCCCTTTCAGTTGTTACTCCACCGTGAAACTGACTCAAAAAAGAAGGAAGAAAGGAACTGCTTCGGCCGATTGACCCGCTCGAATACATCCCTCGCATCAGAAATTCAGAAGTCGCAGGATTGCCGAGCTCGGCGACATTCTCAAGTCCCCTCATCTGTCGTGAGTCGTGAACCTTTTGCTCCATCGAGTGCTGCAGGTCGTCACGGGATCCACCAGCGACGGCTGACCTCTCCGCACGTCGTCCTCCCGATCTCTTTCCGCGCGGAGCCTTCTTCGCCATCCTGCAGCCCATGCGCATATATCGCAGTCGCTGGGCCGCCCCATGGCATGTCAGATCTCTTCTCTATGAACTTGCTATACTGTGATGGTTTTCTTATTACGATGCATTTACTAGGTCATTCCGTCATTGCATTTTCATACTACCGTTAAGATTGGAGCAAATATGTGCGTATGGCTTTTTCCTTTTACTGATGAGCTTCAAGGATCATGGTGCTTACTAGCGCAATGAATTTGTTTTGAAACATGGATTTTAATAGATTATTAGATATCCTCGATGCCCATTTACAATTCTTTGTGTTTTGTCTTTTTTAGAAGGAAAAAAATAATTTTTTTTAGGAAATAACCAGACGCCTACAAACATGATCGTACTCATCTTTATGACCAATACACATATGCTCTACTCCTATAATCACCTTGAAAGATTGGACCGATACACATATGTTTTATCTCATTGACTTTAAAAAGGTAATTACGCTTTAGATTGAGCCACATGGTTTTTTTTCCCCACCTTCTACTCCTGTGGAATTGGGAAGATGATCTCTTGACTTTAAAGTCACGTGACTTTGTCGCTGATATTTGGATCCGATAAACCCTAGGCCCACATGTCAGTGAAATAATTAGGTAACTTCAACGTCAGAGGATATAAATCCATACAATTGATGCCTGTTTCTTGAACTATTATCCAACATCTGTAATACCATCAGACCAAAGATCATTCGATGATATGTCTCATAATTTAGTTTTATACTGTGTTATGCAATAATTGCTTTCATGACTAAAATTTTGATGCTGGTGACACATAAAAAGTTATCAATTGATATGAATTAATAGTGAGGGGGCGAAACATGAGGATGCTAGAGATACAAGATGTAAATGGTGGGTTTGAATTTCCGTTGCAACGCACGGGCACTTAGCTAGTATAGAAAAATAACAACCTTAACCATCTAGATTCTAGATATGATGATTTGTACTATTATAACGTATTAGGTTAAATTGCAAAGATACAATGAAATTAGATAGCGGTGACATATTCACTGCTAAACATGTTCAAAAGAAGCCTGGCCTGACCCGACGGTGCGTCGGGCCAGGCCTAGGCCTGGAAAGTGAAGCCGAAAACCCGAAAAAGCCAGGGTTTGGCCCAAGCCCAGGCTTCATTTTTAGTCTGCAATGTTGGGCCGGGCCGGGCTCGGGCCTCAGACTCTTATGCTGTTTTTTTTTCAAGTTCGGGCCGCCCCCGGTTTGAACAGGTCTATTTACCGCACCACCATGGGACTTTGGGAGTCTTTTACTGTATAATAATAAAGAGTATATACCCAACATATATACTACTCACTCTAATCAAGAGTAATTAGTAAATTGAAGGAGATGATGCAAATATTATTTTTCAACCCAACGTCAGTTTGGGGGCTTGGGGCGTTGGCTGGAAAACAAAACAAAAAAAAAATCGCCTTTTGCAGATGGTGAGCGGCGTCCAAAGCAGGAGTAGCCGTTAGGGGGACCAGGCTGGCAACCGCCCGGCCATCAAAAAAAAAAAAAATCTCTCTTGTCGACTCCGTTCCGTTTCGTTCAGTTCCGAAATTTCAAAATTCGAATTCCCTCCTGCAAACGGACGGACGCCGTCAGTCTGGCTCTCCGTCCCGTCTCGTCTATATAAGGCAGCCCACCCCCAGTGCCCCAACCCTAACACTCCACTAACGCCTCCTCCTCCAGCCGCCGCCGAGTCTCCTCGTTTCATCGCCTAGTCGCCGCCGCCGAAGAAGATGAGGGAGATCCTTCACATCCAGGGCGGGCAGTGCGGGAACCAGATCGGGGCCAAGTTCTGGGAGGTGGTGTGCGCGGAGCACGGGATCGACGCGACGGGGCGGTACGAGGGCGAGTCGGAGCTGCAGCTGGAGCGCGTGAACGTGTACTACAATGAGGCCTCCTGCGGGCGGTTCGTGCCCCGCGCCGTGCTCATGGATCTGGAGCCGGGCACCATGGATTCCGTCCGCTCCGGCCCCTACGGCCACATCTTCCGCCCCGACAACTTCGTCTTCGGCCAGTCCGGCGCCGGCAACAACTGGGCCAAGGGTCACTACACCGAGGGCGCCGAGCTCATCGACTCCGTCCTCGACGTCGTCCGCAAGGAGGCCGAGAACTGCGACTGCCTGCAAGGTGAGCTGCCGCTGCTTTTCCTCCTCCCTAATCCCCAGATCTGGCCCCAAATCCACCTCTCTCGTCTTCAGATCTGATTCGAATTGCTTGCTTCGCGAATGCTGCAGGGTTCCAGGTCTGCCACTCGCTTGGCGGCGGCACGGGCTCCGGCATGGGGACGCTGCTCATCTCCAAGATCCGGGAGGAGTACCCCGACCGCATGATGCTCACCTTCTCCGTCTTCCCCTCGCCCAAGGTCTCCGACACCGTCGTCGAGCCCTACAACGCCACCCTCTCCGTCCACCAGCTCGTCGAGAACGCCGACGAGTGCATGGTCCTCGACAACGAGGCCCTCTACGACATCTGCTTCCGCACCCTCAAGCTCACTACCCCAAGCTGTAAGCCGCCTACATTTCCCCCTTTCCCCTGCTGCTACACTAGTTTGCTTCTTTGGTTCCCCCCCTGATTTGACTTGCAATTGCAATGGCAGTCGGCGACCTTAACCACCTCATCTCCGCCACCATGAGCGGCGTCACCTGCTGCCTCCGCTTCCCCGGCCAGCTCAACTCCGACCTCCGCAAGCTCGCCGTCAACCTCATCCCCTTCCCGCGTCTCCACTTCTTCATGGTCGGATTCGCGCCGCTCACCTCCCGCGGCTCCCAGCAGTACAGGGCGCTGACGGTGCCGGAGCTCACCCAGCAGATGTGGGACGCCAAGAACATGATGTGCGCCGCCGACCCCCGCCACGGCCGCTACCTCACCGCCTCCGCCATGTTCCGCGGCAAGATGAGCACCAAGGAAGTCGACGAGCAGATGCTCAACGTCCAGAACAAGAACTCCTCCTACTTCGTCGAGTGGATCCCCAACAATGTCAAGTCCACCGTCTGCGACATCCCTCCCACCGGCCTCAAGATGGCCTCCACCTTCATCGGCAACTCCACCTCCATCCAGGAGATGTTCCGCCGTGTCAGCGAGCAGTTCACCGCCATGTTCCGCAGGAAGGCTTTCTTGCACTGGTACACCGGCGAGGGCATGGACGAGATGGAGTTCACCGAGGCTGAGTCCAACATGAACGACCTCGTCTCTGAGTATCAGCAGTACCAGGACGCCACCGCCGACGAGGAGGGCGAATACGAGGATGAGGAGGAGGAAGCTGATCTCCAGGACTAACTTGTTCTAGAGGCATTGCCCTGTACCCTGCTGCTTCAAAGAGCTCCTCTCTTCTTGTGTTGCTTAGGCTATCCCTATCGCTTGTTGTCTTTCTTATTATTAGCTTGATGGTAAACTTGATGTATTACTACTCAAACTTTGATGATAGATAGGCACAATACCCTGTTGCCTTCTACGACTACTGCTGCTGCTTAGTACTATTATGTTTTCCCTAATGTGCTGTTTGTGTCTAACTGATGTGTATGACTATCATCCTATTTTTGTTAAGCTATCATCAGCCATCTAGTAAAATGCAGAGTTGCTTGCTTGCTGTCAATTTGTGTTCGTTTCCTTCCAGTGTTGCAGAATGGCTGGTTATTAGTGCTGCATCTTTGTTTCTTTGATAACCGATTACTGGTTCTGCTCTGTCCCAGGGGGGGCAGATTGCATCAAGAGCTGTTAAATTCTTTGTACTACTGCTTGTTACAACTACAATGCTGCTGCATTTGAGGTTGATCGAGGTCGCCTGGGCCTTAATATGTGCAACAACACGGGTACTGCAAACTTTGCATATCATGTCCTAGCTGACAAATTGTTTCATGTGTAGTCTGTCGGGTCATACGACCACTCTGTATCTATTGTTAATGCACTAGGGAATTTGGATTGGCTTGGTGCTCTGATCGCATCTTCTATTCCTCTCCAAGTTGAACAGTTGTTTGATGAAAAAAATGTTCACAGGAGAGGAAGGACAAGCCTTGCACACAAAGGGATGCCTTCCATTCTCAAGATCTACTTTTGCTTTCAGGGAAGGCCATATGGCCAATTGGCCAGGCATGAGGGCCAGCCTGCATTTCATGAGCATCACCGGTTGCCGGATCATATGACAGCATGTGCAGCACAGTCTTGCAACATGCATATGCTTGCTGCAACTTGCTCTTGCATTTCTTGGGCCTGTCATGGATCTTATATATTCTTACTCCTGCTACTGCTGCTGCTGCACTGTTAAGTGTTAAACCGTCCATCAAGGTCCAGCTTGGAGTCGCACAATACTAGCTGTCACTATTTTTGTTTGACTGGTCTTATGCCAAGAGCTCAAAGATTCTAAAGTGACACTTGATCACCTTGTTTTCTTTACCGGTGAGGCATGTGCTCATCACGATCACTTACAGTTGTCGACTTGCGATGCACAGTCCTAGTTTATGCTGCCTGTTTGAGCTCCAGTGTTTTTCTTTGCTTATCCAATGAGCCTCTGGTTACTCTGCTTGCCTTCTTCAAGGATAGGCTATCAAGATTCTTCACTGGGGCTGTCATTTTTCATTTCTCTCTCTGCCTATCAAACACATTCATCCATTGTGACGTGATTTAGGAAAGAAAACAAAGAGGAAAATCGTTTGATGAACTAACACACCTGTACGAGGAGGCTATTTGCGTTACTGTTCATTATCTAAAGGAAAATTGGCTCTACTGATCTAACTCGTCTGAAAACTACAGTTTTTGGCGTTCTCCAACAGTCATGTCGATGAAGCTGAAAACAAATGCAAGCTTACATTAGAAAAGGTACACTACAGGCTGCTTATTTATTTATCATCACAGAAGAAGCAGCTCATCAAGAGGATTAACACTCCTTCCATTCGAGAGGGCCCGTAGGGAAGAAGAGTGTAGTAACATGATTATCTGAAACCTGTCGGCCCTATTATGAGACAACACTACATAGCATTTCAACCATGTTTACTCGGATAAAATCAGATGTCCCCCATCCATCAGTTGGCCAAGCCAGATCCCAAACTGCTGCTGATATTCCCCGCTGCGAAGCACTGGTTTCCTGTCCTGTGCACTTCAGCCGGTGCAAGCGAGCATGTTTCAGAAGAGAAGATAGGACGTTTGCAGATCCAACCTGATGGACGGTTTTGCCTGGCACAAAG
This sequence comes from Leersia perrieri, assembly GCA_000325765.3. Lineage (NCBI taxonomy): Eukaryota > Viridiplantae > Streptophyta > Magnoliopsida > Poales > Poaceae > Leersia > Leersia perrieri. The sequence goes on from CM002481.1 coordinate 287,466, forward strand.
CAGCATACTCACTGGAACTGGAAGACACTACGGTATGACCCACCTCTTCAATGGGCTGCTCAAAATCTACATCGCTCACTGAAGCGGCCCACTTTGCCGCAATGTCATGTGGGCCCAGAAATCAGCCATACATTTGCCAGCAACCATTTATCCGACAACACAGCTGACCACATTTGCAACGCATTATAATTCTGTCGTTCCGTGTACAATGCATCTTCCCATGCTGACTGGTACAAGATGAAACAAGGGGACATAAAGAGAACGAATATCTCTTGTAGTTTAAAAAACTTCTGCTAATTGTTACTCCATTTTACACCATACAACTTCACAAAGGCACAATGCCACCTTTTGAAACATGGATACAGTATCATGAGCTAAGCAATACATATTTACATTGCAGAACTCAAACCATAGAAAGGCGAGCAAATTCCTCATTAAGTCAGTTTACTGTAACTCAAGTACTCCACTGTACCTTGCCAATCTCATGGTGCTATTTTCAAGTTTCCACCAAACCTGCCAGCCACATTATGTAAGGTCAAGACTGAGCTCAAGAGCACACACTCTTTGGCTTTACTCCAAATTTCAATACCGACTGACCAATTCATCAGAGCACCATTAGATCTAAAGCTATATGCCACCGCCCACATGATCTCAACAATGAAAATACAAGAGTACAATGTCCCATCTATAAAGAACTGCTTTCAACTAAGCCACACGACACAGTCACTTGATGATTTACAAATTCTGAGCTATCATTCTCTATCATCTTCAAAGGAAAACATCTCTTCTGTTTGAGTTAAAACTACCTACAAGGTGCAAAGTTAAGCATCCCAATTGAGGGCTTGACATCAACCTCACTTGATTCATTTTGATCCATTGCAGTGCAAAGTGCTAAGTTAAGCATCCCAATTGAGGGCTTGACATCGACCTGACTTGATTCATTTCGATCCACTGTAGTGCAAGACGCATACCCTGGATTGGCACGCTCACTGGAAAGAGTGAGGCCATTGCTGATGGTATACTGGGAATTAGGGTAATGTGCAAAGATCTTAGGTGCCTTGTTTGGCCAGTCTGCATCACTGTAAAAGCTTGCAACAACTACCTGAAGAAAGAGCATACAAAATTTGTAAGTGGATTATGGCCTTTTCTTACCATGAGATGTGGTCTCAAAACAGAATGAAAAGCTCTGCATGTTTCGTCATCTGAACATACCTGGACAGGCGTTGCAGCTATAAGAGGTCCAATGATAATGCCACCAATCACAGAACTATCGGCAGAAGCAAGGGTCACACGTAAACATCCTTGGTCATTAGGTGTAAAAATGGATCCAAACAAACGAATTATTTCTAAAGGACCCTGCAAGAGATGAATAAGTGTTTTAGTAACCAACTTAGAACTTAAGAAAAAACATCCCTCTACATTTGTGGGGTTTTATTTTTACTTTGGAACACATATTCCACCCTTGCACATGGATGGAATCAAATTCAAGACCTCCCACTCGAACACTAGCACTCTCGTTCTCGTACTGCATCAGCTATAACTAATACATGACTAGAATTGGAACCACCCCTCACCGCTTCTTTAATTATTCAACAAAATCACTTGAGCACACATTTGATATTTCCGTATTTGGAATGCCATGCTAGCTAAGCTTATTATCATCTTGACTGGTAATACAAGGGTGGATTAAATGTTGTCAACTGTTTTACTCTCCATATGGAAATAAAAGCTAAACCTTGTGATGTGAAGTAACACCAGACGATAGGAGCAGAGTTGCTTCCTGGACAGCTCCAAGCACTGAAAGAACACAGATCACTCTCCCATTTATCTTCGAGAGTGCCGTAATCTTTGGTATGATTTCCTGCATGATCATTTCACAATAATAAAATTTCTTGCCACATTTTGATTAGAGAAAACATAGTAAGTAACCGTACATCATCTGCACCAATAAAACCATATGCAAACATCACCCTATCATTTTTATGGCCAATTCTACAGTTTCATATCTGAGTTAGTTGTGAACAAACAAAGTTCTCTTCTTGGTGTGGCATGAAAAGTCTACACAAGTTTGCAATGGAGATCTATGCATCACGTGGACAGAAGCACTAAAATAGTTTTTTTTTTTCACTGAGTTTACTGCAGATATGGCTGGATTTGGGTGTGGCATGAAATCCATACCTTTTGCAGGCTATATAGAGGTATTTGAATATGATGAAGCTATGTTTCGTTTATCCCTATAAGATTCCACTTACAGTTTGGAACACCAGTTTTCACTGGAATTGCCAGTCATATCAAAGTCTGAATTTCTAAATTTGGTACGACCGATTACCCTTGGTACTGTTCTGAAACATAATCGTGCTCACCGACCTTTAGTTTCATTAATTCCTCATAAATCATTAGGCAATCAGCGAGCAAAAAGAAGTACAAGGGCAAACATGAACAGTTGTTTAAGTAGTAACCCACATATAGCAGACAGAGAGAGAAGCATATGCATACCTCTCCCACACCAATTTGTAGAATGTGGGGCTGGAAGCCACTGGATTTTCCTTGCCCTGTCCACATCGACACATATGGAGTAAAATCAGCAAAAGAAGAAATGGACAGTGGACAGGACGAAGGCATGCATATGATCCCAGAATGGGACTAAGAACCACCTTGAGCGAGCAGAGGCGGGCGCGACGGCGCAGGCAGCGTGGGGGTTTGCGGCGGCGAGGGGGAGAAGCCCGGTGGCGGAGGGAGGCGGTCGCAGTTGCGGGGACGGCCACGGCGGCGCTTCTCCGGTTGGTAGGGCGGCGGTAGAAGCGCGGGAGGAGCGGCGGCGGGGAGGGGCAGCGGATCGGCGAGCGGCGGAGGAGGAGCGAGGCGGGTTTTCATGGCGAGCACAAAGGGCGAGGGGCCCCGCAGGGTGCGGTAGGCGGTGGGATCGTCCATTGCCCTTGCCCTCGCCCCACGGGGCTTTGGGTTGGAGGTGGTCGGAACCCTAGGTAGCGGAGCAGGCGGCGGCGGAGAGAGGAGAGGAGACGGCGGAAGGGGTGGTGAGAGAAGACAATAATAATCAAATCCTGCTTTGCGCTCCCTCGTTAATTTCCTCCTTTAAAAATTGTTTTGGGAACTTGTACTGCTTAATTTAACGGGTACTTGTAGTTCCCTATCACAGCAAATACGAGAGCCATCTAATTCAAATTAAATTGTAGCCAGCATATACTCTAATTCTCTCATTTTATCTCTACATATTAAATATATATTTTTTAAGTTTGTATAAAGAGCTAGCTCTTGCATGAGAGTCAACTATTTCCTTTTTTTATCTCTCTTTCTCTCATATATTTATAGTCACTTTGTAACCCACTGTTGTACTTCTCTCACGACGCTCTACAATTTTTCTCATCTTACGACAACTCCATTTAACTTTTAAATAGAACACTTTAAGTAAAGCAGAGCTTGCGTTGCAAAGATGATTTTGCTAACTTAAAGTTTTGAGGGAATTTAGTAACCCTCTAATTTTTAAGTTGTTCATCTTATTTAAAAAATTAAAAAACTATTATTTATTTGATTTGACTTATCTCCTTTATACTCATAGATTGTTATATTTTAGGATTGAGATAATATTTTATCATCAAAAGTACTCGAACTAAATAATTTAATAAGACTAATGATCAAAATTTGTAGAAAAAAGTTTAAATGTCTTGCATTATGAAACGAAGAAATAAGCACTATTATTGGTGTATAAAGAAAAAAAAAGGCATTGTATTTTTGCTACAGTTCTATTATTGGGCAAACAAAAATCAGTGATTCTTGAACTTTTAAACTTTTTAAGCAGACAAAAAGATTACTCCCGGAATGCATCGGAATAATTAATCTTCTGTCACTCTTACTGATAGGATGGCATATGAAATAACATCCGGACCCGCTGTCAGTGACTCAGCCGATCCCGTTTATCATAGACACAGTTAAAGTGTCATCCGTAAACCTGACAAATAGTTAAATACCCTGAATGCATCGCATGCATCACTCATCCACTAGGAAGGAGAGGTCGACAATGGTCAGCATGCCAAGCAAGAGTCGTCCGGCGACTGACCCAAATTGACAAGAACAAGTGCAAAAATCTCCTTTTCTAGTTGTACCAACCATTCAACAAACACCTCTGTCCAGACAAAGCATTTGCCCCTCCCTACTCCATATAAAATAAAATTATCGTAAAATAAAAATAGCTCGATGCGAATAAAACAGAAACCTCGAAATTGTACGGGCTAGTATCTTTCTACTACTACTACAAAAGTCTAAAATTTGCAGTCAACCCACATACATAGGATTCTGCAATGCAACAAACATAAATGAACACCCAAGATCCTGACAAGAGTTCGGCCACTGCCTTGACTCGTAGCTCCTGGCCGAAATCATCCAACCCACGAGCACCATTTGATCGGTCTATGTATTCTAGTTACACCAACTCAAACCTCCAGAATAGTAACATGGCTACACAAACAAAAACCACTTCACATAAATGGGACTGGCACTGCATTCCACAATGCCTAAAGAGTAGATTAGTACATAAAACTGCCAGTTCCAATGCGCCTTCAGTTCAAAACTTGAAAATGCATCTTCTTACAGGTAACATCTGCAACGACAATATAGCATTCAAAACTGCATTGCACATTCAGAACCAACTCCAAAGATGAAAGCAGGTTAAAATTTTCAAGTGGCCAACTGTTTCCCTTTATTTATATCCTTTCTGTTGGAACCTGGCATTGGCCTCTACTAACTACTGAATTCCTTCTATCAGGCAATTCAACAATGATGTGATATTGCCTTGCTGATCTGCTAAAAACTACAGAGAGAAAATAAAAAACCTACATGCACCTTCCACCTTTATGAACAACATAAAAAAATGCTCTTTTATCACAAAAAATATGGACATGAACGGATGAACACAACTATGACTGACAGTGTTACACACCATGACCACAAGATTATACTACCGTTATCTCTTCACCAGCATCATCAGTTCACATTACCTACACTCTTCCCAGGGGAGAAAAGGGTGGGTCGAGTACAACTGATCTGGGTGCCCTTTCAGTTCTCTTCTTTGTTTTCCTCTTCTCTTCGGCCGTGACTGCCTCAATGAGCTGACTCACTTCCTCCTCCAGGAGCATCTTCAGTGAACTGGAGTAGAGTTTGTGCTTCCCCTTCTCAATACTCACGGTTGTCGAAGCTTCCGAACAGTGCAGAAGGGAAATGCAGGCTGAGAAGGCCTGCAATGCTGATAGCCGTGCATGAAAATGCACCAATAGCTGTCCTTTCTCGTTGGCCTTAATGGAAAGGGCAGGTAGCTCCTCTTTGTCACCCTGTTTGAACAATGAGTGAACATGAAAACTTATTCATTCTTGGACTAAGATCAATATATGGATGAAAACAGAGATGAATCATCGATCTACTGAATAAGTCTAGATTTATCACTGATAGGATTTTAAGGGTCAAACGTCGGCCTTGTTTCCTTGATCTTTAATCTAAGCCGCAAGGAATCTGAGTTATCGAATTTCTTACTATAAACTCATACAGAAAAGCAAAAAGAAACCATATGATTAACAGACTATTTTATACTCCTAGCTCACTATAAAGACAGATATTAGCATACTGCAAAAAAAAAAAGGGGGGGGGGGGTCTAAGGACATCTCTCTCTTGGAGGGGCAAATTTAACTAATTGCTTTTACGATTTGATCAGTCTTTTCTTAAACCTTGGGCTATCTTTGGAGAGTATGCAGGAACGCAACCCAGTACTGTTAGAAATCAGAACATGCATACTCCAAAGCAATTTCTCACATAAAAGAATTGAAGATAGGAAAGGTAAAGTGTACCAGAACAAAGAGCTCCATAGGATTCTCGCCTTCCTTTGTGACAGAATTGGCCCAATTATTATCATATACATTGCCAAGGACAGAAATGGGGCAAGCCATGTCCCATCCACCGCAGTCACAGCCTCCACCATACCTCCATCTATCTAGCAAGGGTGATGGACTGGCTTCATTATCGTCTGGTAACCCATGCAGACCACTCGGTGTAACAACTTTTACAGTACCAGGAGACAAACTATTCTTAAGTTCTTTGGACTTGCTTCTAATAAATGGAACCTGGATAACCGTTGCTGCAATCTCCAAATGAGGATAGAGATCTTCTTCAGACCATGGACAAGATGTTGATACATCTGAGTTGTTTCTTGTGCTGATTTGCTGGTCTGTCAGATTAATCCTCTGGGGACAATCACCCGAGGCTGATTTATCAATGACACTTGACAATGTCAATTGAGTGGTCTCTGTACATTGAGTTTTCTCCTCAACAGAAAAGCTCCGTCTTGCATGAGCAATATCATACAAAACAAACTCGGTGGTAACAGAGTTATTTAGAACACCATCTTTTCCAACTTCAGAGCACAAGTATGAAGAAACTTGCATCTGTCCTACAATCGGTGGTGAACACCAACGTCCATCTTTCGAGGTCCTTCCAGCAGCGCTTGCTCGTTTTCCTCCACTATGGAAAGTGTAGATCCAGTTCAACTCATTCCCCGTTTTCCAACTCCTAGCAGAAATGGATTCTTCAGGGCCATCAACACAGAACTCAAAAACTGGAATGCCATTCTTGGAATCCAATTTAAGAACTGCCTGAAGATGAGCAGGCGATAAAGCAGGAGCTGTATGCCGCCTCTCTCCATTCAGCTGGCAATTAATGGCTTGGCTTTGTTCAGTCCTTGAGAAATCACTCAGCAATGATTTGCGGGATACACAATTTTTCCTGTTAACTGGAACAGTAACAGAGTTGGAATCTTCCATGAGAGACGGGCTTCTAAAAGATTTGGACTTCATAATAGGGTCCAGAATCTTCTTGAAGGGACTTGACCGAACCTTGGTGGCCTCCATGCCACGAGAAAAACTTTCTGATGGTCGGGTACCATCAGAAATGCGCACCTTAGTTGACATGGACGTAGGCAAACTGTTTGTTGAATCCCCCTCTCTCTGACTACAATGGCTCTCAATGGGACATTCACTGGTCTTCTTTTGCGGGAAGTTTGCTTCTATACCTTTACTTGAATCTCCACCTAACAATTGAGGAGATGCATTTTTGCAGGGACCTTTTGTAATCTCTTTCTCAAGTGAAATCTCCAAGAAACCATCGCCTGCATCATTTTTCAACAGTGTGCCGTCCATGCGTGGCCGGTCCAGCCTACAATTCTCATCAGGAAGCTCGCGGAATGATAGATCCAGGAAGTCCCTCGATGCTCGATGAATTCTACGAGATTCCATAGAAGATTTAGCTTCTGACCGGCGATTCTGATGGGAAAACAGGTAAGCTCCACTTGTGCTTGGCTGGGAGGATGAGTCAACAATCTCAAAGGACAGAAATGCATCGCCGTCAAGTGCAGAATCTATTTTCTTCCTCCTGCCTTCCTGGAGTTTTCTTATTGTGCTAATTTCACTAGAGCTCTGGTACATAGAACCGCGCTTTCCCACAATGCTATCTTCCGCATTTGTCTTCCGGCTTCTTGTGGGCAGGCTCTTACAGTGGAAATTCGGGATGCTCTCTAAGTGTAACTCCCCCGAGTTGCCATCTGAGCATTTCAACTGGCTGTATCTTCTGTCCCGGTAGCCATTTTCTCGGATGGTGCGACAAGGGGATTGCAAAATTTCAGGAGCTGCTCCTGACTGAGAACGACTCTCGCATTTGGAGGCAATATCTTTCACCATTGCTGAAACCTAAAAAGTGGACACAAGGTGTAAGATTAGCCTTCACAAGCTGTACTACTCGTGCAGGATAAATGGGAAGAAATGCACTGTAAGTAGATCAACAAACTAAAATTCTGACCTCCTAAGAAGAAGAAACATAGAGGATAGTCAAGTAGTATGTGCATTGAAGTCAAAAATGAAAGGAGAATGGGGGGCAAAAGTGATCTCAATTGGGGAAAAATAGATGAGCAGCACATGTCACATCGCTTTGTTCTCGTGGAAGGCAAAAGATAAAGAAAAAGCGAACAAGATGATGAGCCCCCTACCAACTCTAGATGCTTCCAATGTGGTTCAGATAGGATCCATTTTGTTTCTCACTTCCGAAGAGGAAACGAGGGCAGTGTCTACCAGATCTCAAGAACCAAACAAACATAGAAGTTGGCAGCCTAAAATGCTGAAAATTGAATCAGACACCTAAAAACAACCTAAATGGTAGGTTTTGTTGGTGAGAGATTAATCCCTTGGGAATATCCCAAAATGAAGAATCTCTTCTTTTTGCAAGAAGTGAAGACATGACGATTCTTCGCCGCAGCCGAACAAGCCAGCCAGCCATATTCAGGCACAATAGAACTCCGGAAAAATCGCATCTTAAGAGACTGAAATCCCACCAATACCACATCTGCAACAGCTCGCCCAAACCCAAACTGAATCCCGCGTTTGGCAGATGAAGTGGCAGAAAGAAGGCCACTTTTGCCCCCAAATCGGCAAGCGAACAGTCGACGCGTAGCAGTGAAGAAGACGAACAATTTGACAAGACAAAGGAGAACTAGGTAGGATCAAGAAGCGGCATTACATTACCTGCGGGGAAATCGGCGGCAAGCGGAGGGGAAGCAGATCAAGAAGAAGACGGCAAATGGAGACAAAGCGGCGTCTCTCCGGTCGGCTCCCTCAGCCCCAAGGAAGAGGACATTGGGGACAGGCAGGCGGAGATAGATGATGCTCTCCTCTCACTCCTCCTTCATACTTACTGCTCCTGGCGGCTATGGATGATGCTTCTCTCTCACTCTTGTGCTGTGTGTGTCTGCCCCTTTTGGTCGAGACGAGAGGAGGCGAAGGGACAACGAAAGGGGAAGAGTGGAGGAGTAAATAAATTATTAATAGCAAAATAATAGGGGACTAGTGCGTGTGATAGGGGTTAATTAGGCGCCTAATCCCCTAGTGTCTCGAGGGATCTCTACCTCCCGCTGCTAATCTACTCCACTACTACTGCTACTAATTCAGTCAGACCATCGAAATCATTAATCAACTGTTTTTCGTTTTGACACCTTGGGGGAGAGTGGGGGTGATTTACCATGAGATAAACCGCTCGGTGGTGTTTGAATGGTGATTTGATGCCATCAGCAACAACATTTACCATTTTACCCCTCACCTTTATGGGTTGCCGACGCGACGCGAGCGACGGAGTGGCGTTTTTAATCTTCTCTTCCGTTGCCGACCGTGTCGTGGGGCTGCCAATGCCATGCTTGCGTAATTGTGCTGCATGTTGTTGTTGGTTGCCATTGGGCCATTAATTGCCTAACACACACAACATCCATCACACAGGCACACAGCACAGCAAGATTAGTTGAGTTCAGATGGAATGGAAGAGATCTCTTTCACAATAATAGCAGCCTTCTTGGGTCACCAGCAAGGTTCTTTCTGTCGGACTCTTGATTCGTTTGACAAACACAACAGCAGCAACTAGTATTAGTCGAGTAGAGGTTAATACTACTTGTAGTTAAACTGACCAAAAAGTGTTCTGCTGATTGCTACCACTCTACTTTCCTCTGATATTTTCCCTCTGTTACGCTTCTTGTGCGAGTCCAATCTTGTACTATTAGCTGTAGCATAGTATCAAACAAAACAAGGAGGGAACACCGTGAGGCCGACAGTGATGATCGATTCACATTCAGGTTCAGCGCGCCACCGCTTGCTGCGTTTTAAGTTAGGTAAATTAGCCACCACGTCGGCTTGGTAATCATTTCTCTCCTCTTTTCCCCTGCATCATGCCACATCTCTAATCATTAGGTCTGCCTGCCTGCCTTCCTGCCCACTAATCTCCTTGTTAATTGTTATGTTGCTGTAACTCTTACTGGAAACCATCTTGTCCGTAAGTGATTATAGTATTATCGTCAGTGATTGTAGTATTATCGAAAGCTCTGCCGTTTTGTTGTTAGCATTTGCCAACTTGCTGTCTTTTGTGGAAAAGCTGCATTGCTAAAAGCATCAAGCCCCCTACAGTAGACTACTACGGAGTACTACACCTCGATCAATTTGTACAAACAAGCCCCTAAACTCCACTTAATGTTCATTTAAGTCCTCCGACTCGATTCCATTATCTAAAAAAAAATTAAGTCCTCCGACTATTGATGTCATGTATTCATTCAAAAGCGCCGATACTCAACATTGTATCAGTACGTAATGTAAATCTTTACATACGGCCCGTCAAAATCTTACCTACATATATACAAGCATACACACAACTAGAACAATTTACCATATACATGTACATCCGTAAGTAACTTGCTTCCTCGATGAAATTAACTACGCTACGTGTAAGGTCACCGCATTTCATCGCTTTATTAATCTTACATTGATGCTACTGTACATTCATGTACCAAATAGGCCTGACATGCCAAGTATAATCGACTTTGCTTGATAGCGAACTAGTATGTCCTTGATAATTCCGCACCTTGCTCAATCAATTTTCTCAATCAAGACCCTTCATTGCTTGCAATGGCATACTATGTCCTTCATAATTACGCACCTTTGCTCAATCAATTTCGTCCTTGATAATTTCGCACCTTGCTCAATCAATTTTCGCTTGTTCACTTTTGGAGCTAGGCCACCCGTTGTCTGAACATCGCCTGATACTACTGTCTTGGTCCTTCGTCTTGGCGGATAGTCGCTTCTGAACCAAATTCTGCACTGACAGCACATCCTGCGTGCTGTCATGGAGCTGCTTGCACAGTGCGTCTAGAGCTAGCATGGGGAATGGCTCCTCAATAAGAACTCCAACCTGAAATGTGACAGGTGCTAGTATTGCGTTTAGTGGTTACATTACAGGCAAGGGCGAGATTATCTGGTTTCATCTGGACAACATGGAGTTTGAAACGAAATGAAGAAAAATGCACTACATGCTTTAAATATCGTCTCCTCTCAAGCATCAAAGCTAAAAGTGCAATAAACATTTTGACACAACAAATGAAATAATCCTATTTGCTATAAATCTGGTGTGGTTCAACTTCAAGACAAGCACAAGTTGGCTAATTGCTGAGCATGCACATACCAATTTTCACAAAATCAAATTCAAGACAACTCGATACTCAATCATTTGCAGCTGCCTTTCCATGATACTCCAAAGACCAACCACAGATGTGCAATGTGTAGGTGTGACTAATTTTGGACTGACAAAAAACAAGCGTATAAACAAAGAACAAACAAAACCATATTGGTATAGGCATTCTAAAAACACACTAAAGCTATTGATTTCACCATATCTAGCATGAACTGCCATCACTATTTTTGGAATCAACCAATGCCTAAAGTTATGATGAGTTGATGCCTGCAACTGCTAGCTACCAAAGCTGTTTTTCAACAGTTCGCAACTGAAGCACAATTTTTGGAATAAAAGTAAGTAGAAACTTACTTCCTCAATGCAGAATAAAGAGGCAGCGCTGATAAAAGTAGCTGGAACAACAATCCATTTACATTCATCCCAGAGTATCACTGGGAGCGTGAGATGCCACAGAACAAGGAATCTTGAGGTCAGTCTAGTATACGACAGAGGAATAGGAATCCCAATAAGCTGCTCGCAAACATTAATTCCTTCATGAAAACAAGATAGTTTAGACTCCTACAATCAAGCGAGTAAACAGCATTAGATTATACCATTATGGGTCACATAAAGTGTTTGCAGACTAATAAGTGGTGAGTAGTAACTCTAACAAGACAATGAAAATAATCACTAAATACACATAATGTAATATTGAGCACTGGATCAGCGCACAGTGGATAGTTCGTAAAGTTCTGGTATACCATAAAAAATTTCAAGAAAAAAATGGTGTTCACTTATGTTACAGGTAATTGGCAAGACATGAGTCCTGCAGATTGTCATGTGGGGGAGTTCGTATCGTAGGAGGAGAGGACCGGCGCCTGCCGTCACCGGATTACCTCTACAGCTAATTAGGAGTCCTAGTTGTTTTGATTATATCTACATATTTTATCTCTAAAGGTTGTTATTAGATTAGAGTTAAGAGTCCATAAGATTAGCGTTGAGTTGTTGGTCTTCCTTATATATGTACGGCTTAGCTCAGATTATGGAATAACAAAGAATAATTCATCTAGTTATTTTCTGTTCCATCGCTACGGCGTCGGGGCAGCGAGGCGTGCATTGCCCTCGTTCCTCTGCCGGCCACGGCCACGCTCTCTGTTCTTCTTCGCCGTCTCGCTTAGTTGAAGGATGTGACACAGATAGAGATAGAATCTTCGCAAAAAAAAAAACAAAAAAAAAAGAAAAGATAGAGATAGAAGAGTTACCATGATAGTCCGCTTACTTTCCTCGAAATCCAACATGTACAGGCTCTGCGAAATGAACTCAATAATGCAGCGAGGGCGATGCTTTGATCTAAGAACAACATTCAAGTCATCTCCTGAGAGCAAACCCTGAAGGTCGCTTCTTACGTCTGAGTGGCTGATTATGTGACACTGAAAGAGACAAGAACATGAATTGTATCATCAGTAGCAGCGCTAGTGAGTGAAAGCTAAGTACATCAGACATAATTTTAATCAAATCACTAGGTATGATGAGTTCAGAGTTATGAGATCAATCACTGGTTTATACTACAACAATGCAGAATTAAATCCAAAGCATATGAAAGAGAGAAATAAAACTAATTGAACATGGCCTATGTCTGAGTGGTTTATTATGTGACACTGGAAGAGACATAAACAACAATTGTATCCTCAGTTGCAACTTTATCAAATCACTGAGACAAGAAGTCAGTAATTGAATAATTGAATGAGATATGATTTCCTAGAGTTATCAAATCACTAGCATATTAATAGCACGGTGAAGAATTACTAGAACAATGCAGAATTAAATAAAAGCATATCCAGGAGGCAAAAAAAGCTAATTGGTTGAAAGAAGGCCCAACAATTCCATATGTACAAGTGACAATACAAAACTGGAATGTACATGACAACATGAATTACTGTCACAATGTACGAGAAGCACACGTAGTACAATGAAGAGCTAGCAGGGGGAATGAACCTTGAGCGCAACCGGGAAGGCGAGGATGTAGTTGACGAGCGCGCTTGTCCCCGTGTGGTGAATCTGGTTATAGTGAGGCTGCGCAGCGGGGGTGTGGCGCATGGCCATGCCGGCGAGGTCGGCGGCGGCAGCGAGGACGCGCATCCAGGCTTTGCGGCCCTCATCGAAGCGGGCGTAGGAGGCCTCGGTGCGGAAGACGAGTAGGAGCGCAAGAGCGGGGGCGGTGAGCTGGTAGGGGAGGGAGGAGGCGGTGAGGGCGTAGGCGGGGAGGAGGGTGTTGTAGGTGGCGACGGCGGCGGCGACGGCGGTGAAGGCGGAGACGGGGGGGACGAGGGAGAGGATCACGCGGGAGGAGAGCGACGAGAGGAGGTGCCGGATGTGGCGCCGTGAGCTCCGGTGCTCGCGCCAGTCGGCGTGTGTGTAGAGCGGCCGCCGGTCGCGGATCCGCCGCTCCGACACCGCGTCCGCCCAGTCCGGCACGGAGCTCAGCATCGACATCAGCGGGTTGCTGTTGCTGTTGGTGTCGCCGCCGGCGGAGGACGGGATGGGAGCTTTGGGGTCGCGGAAGCAGCGGGCGACGTGGGTGGCGGGGGGCTTGGGAAGGGGAAGGTGGCGGTGGATGGAAGGGGAATGCGGCGGCGCCGCCATGGTGGCGAGGAGGAAGACGGTGGTGGCTCGTTCAAGCCATTGGCGCTTGCGTTTGTGGCCGAGGAACGGATGCGCTTTTGCGTTAGCCTTCCATTTCCTTCTGCCCTTTTTTTTCCTGACATTTGGATGACACGTGGAGGCGCGTCAGCAGGGGGCCCACGTGTCACTGTCTTGAAGTTTTTTTTTTACACAAACTAAATTGTCCATATGTTTCAGATGTTCAGATGGGACGCAAGTTTAAAAAGAAAATACAGCTCTTCTTTCTTTGTCTAATTTTGATGCTGATGAGGAGAATTCAACATCTAAGCCTACAATAATTTTTTTCAATTTTATTTTATTCATTTTCTAAAAAACAACAAATGCTTGTTTCAGTTATTCACACAAGAAAACTTCAGACTTCACAAGTTCAGAAAAGTATCTTTTAAAATAAAAGGCAGGATTTATTTATTTATTTTGTCTAATTTTGATAGTGATCAACAAAAATACGGGATCTCAACCCCACAATATATTTGTTTATTTATATTTTAAACCCATTTCTCAAAAAAAAAAAACTTTCCTACATCCATTTTTCAAAGAAAAAACATTGGTAAATTCATACCAGCAGGAGGCAAGTTAAGCTAAAATAGCAGTTCAATGTAGGAAGTAAGTTGATTTCATCATGTGCTTTAGAATTGCAAACATTGAGATAGAATGCATCCTATTCTCAAATATTTTTCAAAATAAGGAATCATGGAAAAATATCATAGACTAGCATAATCATTTTCCAACGCAACCCATGTTTGACATAGCAAAAAAAAAAAGCATTAAAGATGCTCTCAATACTTCAAAGTAGTATGCTTCGTGTTTGCATGACTGGTTCATATTAGAGAGGTGCAAGTGAAAATGGCTGAAATAGGCCTCACAAATGTATACGAATGAATGGATCAGAGAATAGGCTCATAAATATTAGAGAAAGTCTCGTTAAGCATAAGGGCAAGCCTATCTGCCTATGTGCATGTTTATCAACAATTCAAATCTGTCTTGTAGTATTTCCCAACATGAGACATATCACATATCTGAAAAACCATATACAAATATAACAGATAACTAACATCATCAACCTATGCTCTATGATCCATCCAGTACTTGCTATTAAGTTGATTGATCAGTAATAATAGCGATACTTGTATTCGCGATAGCCATAGGCAAATTCTCCAGGGAATGGATGCAGAACCTCGGAGCTGAAATAGCACATCTCACAGACTCTCTCCACCTGGTTATGCCCGCACGCAAATGTTTTCCTTATGAATGGATGCGGCAGATTGAAGTGACGGAAGCATGTCTTGCACAGGCCATCCACTGAAAAACATAACACATATATTACATTATAGGCAACGAACAGTAAGTTTAGAGATCATTTTGTAAACAGACAACAGCAGGGTGGGTGTTTACAGCACATACATCTGCCACTACGACGGCTGCTCCACCAAAGAGGAAAACCCATGATGCTGTAGGCTTCAGTCACTGCTTCATCTGAAAACAAAAATCAGCAAATCACAAATCAGGTGATTTGTGTAATAGCAGCACTGATTAGGGATGTTCATCTATATTTGGAATAGAAAGGCAGGCTTGTACCTATATCACAATAAAAATAATCACAGCTCAAGCAAACCAAATAATTCATGCCACAGAAAAATCGAATTAACTTAAGGAATATAGGCAAATAGCTTAGGCCATCAAAGAAGCCTGCAATATCTTTTCGTTTTCCATAATGTCCATGTCAAGCCTAGTTAGGCGGCCATGGACTTTGACAGCTGTACCCCTTCCTTTTATCAAAATAAGACACCTCTCATAATAAAATTTGGAAGGGATACTTTTGCATCACAAAGGGTAAAAGGGAGAAAAGCTCAACCCATATTCTAGCACACAAGCAGTAGCCTGCCTCTCCATTGTAGCCAGCATTATATAATGCACATCTCTATAAGCATCATATAATGCACATCTCCATACCAACAACAGATAATGCAATTTCTACAAGCACTTTATGTGCAAATGAATGGATGTTGGACAACATCAGTTACTATGAGGGTGTTGACTTGTCTCTAGATATAAGAGATACACTGTTTGAAAATGATTTAGAATAAAACAATAGATAATACTTTTGTTTAACAAAGGATACAAAGATGAAGCTAACAGTGAATCAGTGATTACAGTCCAATAGACAAGGATTAAACTGACAAGAGTTTGTAAAAAACATTTGAAATTACCTCAAAAAAGTTTTATGGAAACATTTAATAGGCTAGTCTTTTCAGTTGATTTTCAGAATTCTATATATTTTTTTTTAAAAAAAATGGTTCTCATAAGGGCAATATGATGTTCAACTAGCATTGTCTGGATAACAATGCAAAAAAAAAGAAAAGTAAATGAAGTAATAGCAATAGAATTCCATGAGCTTCCAGCATAATATGCATGCATGTCATGACCGAGGACAGAAAAATGCATTTGTTAAGCTAACTAGAAACCGATACATACCTAGAGGAGTGCATGTAACGACTCCCTCAAAACCTGAACTAGACATGAGCTCAAAAAAGAAGAGGATCCGTGGAGCAGGCAGGATTGAGAAGCAGCCAGTGCGCTTCCTACGAGCCACAAAATTGCCATGAGTCCAGGTAATACCGTTGTCTCTGTCAAAGTGTTTGGTAACCTTGCCAGGAGCAGGTTCGTACTCATCATCCTGATGAATCGACCAACCAAGAAGAAATCAATAGAGAGGGGAAGTTAAGAAAACAGAAGCAGTCATGGGCAGTACCAAATTGAGTGAATAAATTAAGAGAGTTAACTGTAAATTCTGTACAATACAATACAAAACTGTGTACTCATTAATTCAGTTTATCTAGCGTATCATGGCAATTCCAATTACAAGCGATGATGACGAAAGAAGAATCAGACAACTCCAAAAGAGAAGCTGTAATAAATCACCTAGCAGCTCTGCATCTTGTTGAGACAGAAAGGCAGCACGCTAACCTCAGAGGTCTCACCCCCGATTTCCATTAGGGAAACAAAAGATGGTTGTCATATAGTATAACAATTTAACCACACAGAATGCAAATTAAGGAATAGTGATGATGAATCTGGAGCAGGTTGTCTAGCATTACAATAATCCATGAAAAGACAAGCAGTTGAGTAATAATCCGATAGGCGTTGCACGTACGAAAGTAAGTTGTTGATGAGTGAGTTAACTGGACAAGAATGTAAAGTAAGGAAGGATCAAGGATTGATTACCGGGTGCATAGCATTGTAGTGTTTCAGGCATTGCAACACAAATTTGCGGTCCATAGCCAGGCGTTGAAAGCGACCTGGCTGCATGTATCTAACATACAGAAGACAGCAAACGTTAGAGACAAACTAGTGAATCCATCCGGGACTGGAGGAGCGAGGGAGGGATGGGCACCTGCGAATTGTATCCTTCTCCTGGCGAAGCCTCTTGGATTGGTCGGCGGTGATGGGTACACCTGGCCGGGTAGTGTCGAGGAGGAGTTCTTTGGAGAAGAAGGGAAAGGGGAGACCGCAGGGAGAGCGAGCGCGAGCGTAAGCACGCTCACGGCGGCGCTCGTGCTTTTCTATGGCCGCCGCCACAGCCTTGGCCTTCTCAGCGGTCAAACCTGGAGCCGGTTGAGCTCGGCCTCCGAGGAGGTGACGACGCTCCTCTTCCGCCGCCGCCGACGCCGACATCGACATGGACGGACGATCCGTTAGGGTTTGGTTATTTTCCCCTTTGTTGGTTTTTGTGAGCAAGAAGAAGAAGAGGAGAAGGAGAAATCGATTAGGATTAGCGGGCCAGGCCAACAACGAAAGAAGAGAAGAGAACGGGCCGAAGCCTTCGCCCGCCTTGTGTCACAAGAAAGAATCCGGTACTGGACTGGGCGTGCGAGCATTGCCAGCTCTGTCTCTGCAACGCAACGGAGCGCAAGAGAAATGCCGCCTCCCCCCCTCTCTCTCGCATACCCGCAGATTAAACCCCTCCCTCCCTTGTGCTTTCTCTCCATTTCAATTCTCGGCGGCGCTAGCTCGTCGTCTTCCACCCCTCGCTGCTAGCTGGCCTGTCGATCGCCGCCGCGCGTGCGCTCGATCAGCGTCGGTTGACGGCTTCGAGATCATCCGCTCCTCGATCCATCGATCGGCACCGCGCGCGTGCAGGATGTCAGCTGGGGGAGCCGCGGCCGCAGCGTCCAACGATGAGGATGACTACGATGCGTACGAATCATCCATCGTCTTCGACCCGGTTCGCGAGTGGATGGAGCTGGACTCACACACCTGGGTGGACTACATTCCTCCGCCGGCTCTGCAGCTTCAGCACCTCGTCCCCGACGGATGGGGTAAGCAACAACCACCTAGCTAGCTAATTAAGACGTACATGCGTGTGGAATTAGGATCATGTGTGCGACCTATCGATTTAGCGATAAATAGATACATGCTTTACTCTTGGATCGAATTGGTGAGTACTCTATTTAATTTGCACATGTATCTAGCAATGCCGCATGCTAGCTCTTCACGGTGGCGATGGATGGATTGGCGACCGATCAATCGAATTAGTATTTTAGTACTGTCGGTTGATTTTATCAATTTGATGCCATTGTATATATATGTCGCACTTTCTTGCAGGGACGTGCTCCATCCACGCGTACGCGGAAGCATTAACCGCTCGTCTGTGAGGGAAATCATCATCTGGGCGTGGATTTAGAGAAGCTGATCAGGTGTTGCCTCTCTATGGGTTTTCTGGATGAGGAGGGTTCTTCGTTGGGGCAGATATACCGACTCGTCAGATACTACGGCGTCCCGCTAGAGGGCGATGTTCCTGACCCAGATGGAGTGATCGCCGCGCAGTTGCCTCCTGGTGAGCCGCCCTACCTCCTTGGTAGCACCATTGACTCTTACGATGGCATTGTTGTTCCGCTCCGAGGGGCCAGCTCTGCTATTCAGATTGAGACGGCATTGCTATACCGCGAGCACATCTGCAAGTGTCTGGACGCTGGACCGATAGTGGCTGACCTCAAGATCCAAGAGCACTACACGGATGAACGTCGTGATGATGAGGCTTATCGGCACCGGGACAATGCTGTGTACATGCTGATCTTACCAGCCGCCTCACAGATGCTGTCAAGCGCTTCTTCGCTGACTAGGCCTCTTTGCGCGCTACCTACTTACTTTTTGATCGATCCTCTCAGAACTACGTACGTTTTTGCCCTATACGTACTGGTCATAGAGTACTAGCTACTAGTATATACGTACATTGACATTCTTAATTTTGACTCTTGCATGCATGAATGCTGTGTGTGCTAGTTAACGCCTCCCTCGATCTTCAGCTGGAACTTCGCCCAAATGTATATATGGGCCGGCCACTTGAGTACCATGCATTACATATACATGGGGATGATTGCTGATAGTTATGCATGCATGCCTTAATTCATTTCATTAATCAGCTATCAGTCACACTGTTACATTATTCTGCAATTATAAGTTGATGCTTGTGCCGCTTGGGCTGATCGGCAAGATTTCGGATGAGATCAACCTTTGGTGTTTACGTGGGGCGACAAATTTTATGAGATTATCCGTTTAGCTTAACATTGATGGCGCATTAAGCGCTGTGTAACATATTCTGTAAATAACTCTCTCTCCTTTTTATAAAACCAGCATTAGTTGATCCCAAAAAGAAAGAGGTGATAAGACCATCACTTGATCCTTATAAATCTTCAGACAGACTGAAGCACAGAGGAAACCATATACAAATATAACAGATAATTACATCATCAACCTATTCTCTATGATCCATACAGTACTTGCTGTATGTTGATTGATCAGTGATAGCGATACTTGTATTCACGATAGCCATAGGTAAATTCTCCTGGGAATGGATGCAGAACTTCGGAGCTGAAATAGCACATCTCACAGACTCTCTCCACCTTGTCATGCCCACACGCAAATGTTTTCCTTATGAAAGGATGCGGCAGATCGAATTGGTGGTAACATGTCTTACACAGGCAATCCACTGAAAAACATGACACATATATTATATATAGGCAACGCACAGTAAGTTAACAGAGATCATTTTGCAGACACACAAACAGCAGGGTGGGTGGGTGTTTCCGTACATACATCTGCCACTTCGACGGGTACTCCACCAAAGAGGGAAACCCATGATGCTGTAGGCTTCAGTCACTGGTTCATCTGAAAACATAAAACAGCAAATCAGTCAGGTCAAGCTGAAGACCTGATATGTGTGATAGGCTGATTAGGTCTGTTCATCTATTTTTGGAATAGAAAGGCTGGCTGGGTATATCATAATAAAAATAATCACATCTCAAGCAAGCCAAATAATTCATGCTACAGAACATTCAAACTAACTTTGAGGAACATCGACAAATAGCATAGGTCACCAAAGAAACCAACAACATCTTTTCCTTTTCCATAATGTCAAATTGTCCATGTCAAACCTAGTGAGGCGTCCATGGACTTTGAACGCTGTACCCCTTCCTTTCATCAAAATATGATACCACTCCTAATAAAATTTGGAAGGAATACTTTTGCATCCCAAAGGGTAAAAGGGGAAAAAGTTCAACCCATATTCTAGCACACGAGCAGCATAGCCTGCCTCTCCATTGTAGCAAGCATTATATACTGCACATATCTATACCAACAACAGATAATGTCAAAATGCAAGTGTCACAAGCACTTATGTGCAAAAGAATGAATCAAGATCTGAGAGTGGGGTCAGTGGACAACACCAGTTGCTATTAGGGTATTGGCTTGTCTCTAGATACTAGTAAGGACCCCGTGCGTTGCTGCGGGGCGCTAGGGAAAAGCTTAAAAGTAAGAATATGTTATATGATTATGAAGAACATGAATAATTATAGCATGATATCTCATATGTATAACTTAAACTACAGATTTTTATTTCATACACGATTATAGTAAATCCAATAATCTTCTTGAAATCTTGCAGGTATTCACGAGTGTACATTAAAATGCAATTGATAAGTTATCAACCCACAAGTTATTTGTCCCAATGCTTGTTGAACTTGCAGAGAGATGGGCGCAAGTCTGAAACCTAAAACCTGAAAGCCAAGCACAGTAATTAGGAATGGTACCAACGTAATTTGAATACAAGGGAATGAAAGCAACGTAGCAAATTTTCACTTCCCAAAATCATGATGACCAATTTAGCATCAACATAATAAAATAGTATCTATAATAATATTGCTCGCAATCATTATCACAGAAAAACTGACAGCTATCTCTTTGTCGCGAAGAAAATGCAGCATAACCAAAAAAAGGTAATTGGACCCCAAAAATATTGCCCTACAAAATATTACTTGGGCATCATTAGAAATGTGCAAAAGGGTATGGCAATGTTTCTCTGGTAATTCAAGCCTTGAAGTGCTCGGTCAGGCCACTCATTATCAGCCCACAAAAATGCGACACTCAGTTGCACATATCAGTCAAAATATACCTGTTAAGGGCTGGTTATTGGTCAAAAATATAGTAAAATAAATTTGTTAGTAGATTTCAACAGATACCCTTTTTTTTTTTTGGTAATATGGTATTTTTGAACCCTAGTTACACTACACAATTATAGAATTAATCAGCTTTCACATTACCATCATCTTATAGGCAACGCAAATTGAATAGGAAAGAACATTGGCCTTGCCTAATTATCAATGTTAGCCTTGATAAAGAGGGCCAATATATTTTTACTACAGGGGCTATATAAATATAATGAAGATGATGCACCTCTCACATTATTGTGTGGAATTTCAAATTATTTGAATATAAGAGAATTAAAGCAATGCAGCTATTTGTACTTCCCTAAATTATGGTAATCAAGGTAGCATCAATACATAACAACATTTGTATTTGGAATTACCTGGGCTGGTGGTCACAGAAGCACAAACAAAATCTGTAGCTAACCGGAATTTCCTTAATTGCTTATTCAAACAAAAATGTTCTACAGACCACTAAATTCCCGTATTTATATTCTATTACTCTGTAAGCCAAGGCCCAATGCTCTCCTATTGTGCTTTCTGTAATGTCTGAAAACCAAGTTGGGGGATAACGCTCAATGACAAAAGCTGTTGTGGATCATCTTACATCCGTTTTACAATTGAGAAACAATTTAGGTAACGCATATCAAGAACAAATAGGGGAAGGCTATTATTTTCATGCACCAAATGTTTCCAGTTGAAAGCTACCTACATGATCCAGAATGTAAGGAAGCACCATATTAACAATCTAACAAAGTAGTGAAGCAAAAACATATTTCAGTATGTCAATAACATAAGTAAAAAAGAATAGGCCGATTTTAGCATCACCAATAAAAATACAGGAAGGCTGAACTAAAGGAAAAGCATGCTGACCAGTGCTGAAAAAAAAATAGAAAATACTGAGCATATGAACAACAATAAAAATTTGTGATGGGCAATATACCCGAGTATTAAAACATGCATATGCCATGATTTGATTGGAAGGACAATCAGTGCAAAGTGCAAACCATGAACAATGCACAATGTATGCTCAATTAGTCGGTAGTCCTTTACCAAGGCTGATGACATCCATGAACAATGCACAATGTATGCTCAATTAGTCGGTAGTCCTTTACCAAGGCTGATGACATCCATGTTTTGAAACCGATGATTTTGCCATTGTTGACCACCTGTATATGAGAGTGAATGAGTTCAACAGACCGAGCACATCTTGACAACTCATCTTCATTGGCATCCATATGTACGTGAAGTAAAGCACCAGATTAATTTAGAATTAGAAATGTCATATATGAAGGATAGTATGTACTTTTATGATAAGAATTTGATCCTTACAGGAGGGCAAGGGATTTATAAAAGAGAAGAAAAAAAAGTAACACCAACCTGAAAGTTAAGTGTATGAGATGCTCTTTTATTTTTGGTCAATTGTGGAAATTAAAAGCACAATGTAAGAGGTTAAGGTACGCTCAAGAAGAAACATATTTTTTTCGAGATGGAGAAATTTACCTGCTGAACTAAAGGTATAGCAGCACACATAAGTGTCATTCTGAATGTTTAGTCTGAAGAAGTTGCCGTCGATTGTACATGGCTAGCATCACGATTGTCAACCTGTAACACCTGTACAAATCTGAAGATAGCATGCAAAAGGTTAATAAGAGAAATATGATTAAATTCAATGCATGTAAAACATGCAAGATAAATGTACAACCTACTCTACAATGAGCTGAAGCTTGGATTATAAATGAAGTTGCAAAAGTCCATCAGAGAATATTCTAGTAATACAATGAAAATGTATGTATAAATTGGGGTGATAAGGTGCCGGTGAAAAGATCATTTCCTAAAGCAGTATATATTTTCCGGCACGAATAGGCACTTTATTCATCTTACCAGTATCATAATGAAGCCAATTAACACCTTAAAGCAGGCAGCTAATATGCAGGCCATCATCTTATACAAAACAATGCAGTATTTTCATTATAAAAATGATGCAGTAGCTATTGTTCCTGAGCAGGCATAAATAAAATGTGTGCAATTGGACAAGTAGCACAATGAGTTAGGAAGACGGACAGGATTGTAGAGATTAACACCTGCAGGTGGAAGAAGGTTCCGCTTCCCTGTCATCGTCATGCATGTGCTGCAGATATTGACTTAAGTATGATTGCAGTGAACACGGATTTACCTGGGCTGGAGGTCACAGAAGCAGCAAACAAATATATGAAGATAACTGGAAATTCCTAAATGCCTTAATCAAACAAAAATCCCATCTTTATATTCTATTATCCTGGGAGACAAGGCCCACTGATCCCTTTCTATTGTGATCTCTGTCATATCTGAAAACTGAATCAGCTGAAGATGCTCAGTGAGATGTCAAATATAAAATTTGCCCCTTGCAAATAATATAACCTACAATTTAAGCGAAGACCACCTTGTGATCTAATGATTGTGGGATAAAATTTGACTGAAGACTGTTTAGCAACAAAACAAAAACAATCCCAAATAGAAAATTTTCTGTGGATTAGAATCTAGACATGTAACTTAAATTTCATTCAATAATAAGATAATATAATACCCAAATAAGAATCAGAGAGTAGTGATTGGTCTCTATAATTTGTATGCATCGCATAGATAACAAAAGGTATGTGATAATTTCGTTTGCTGTATAAGTAAATTAATTAAGAACTTATTGTTGATGCATACCTGTGCAGAAACACAACAACTATGAACAGCAACAGAATCGACCAGGTCTTTATGTTTCTCAAAACTAATTGAGAAACAAAGCAACATCACGGTGTCATCAGAATATAATTCTGCCCTAGCTCTATGCCCTGTTCTATTAGACAAAGCATGAATGTTAGTATAAACAGTTGAGCTTAAGCGGTGAGTAATGATCATTTGTCCATTGGCCAACAGAAATGAAAAGGTGGTAAACAATAGGACACCCTTAGTCTAATAGTATGTCGCCAAATTAAGCTGCCTGGTGATTGAAAAACTCAGTTTGTGATGACCACAAGGTACTGTGACCTTGCATTTTTCTCGCCAACTTTGTAATGCAGTATGGTTCTTAACCATGAGCACTTCCTAAATGCACTGGAAATAGGAAATCATGTATTAAATTCATCGAGGTCCATTTATTTCTCTCTGAATCTAACCCAACTAATCCATCATAATAAAAGGACAGAGGAGAGCATAATATCTACAGAAAGGGCATCTTACTTCTCACATCACATGAAGGAAGATTGTACAGTATTATCCTATTGAGGGCTTCGTATCATTTCCAGCAGCATTGAGTGGCTCCATGTTATGTACACTAATCAACACAGAAGAACCACCGGTAAACACATAAAGCATCAGGTAGTGAGTAGTGGACACACACCAATGCTGAAGGACAGGGAGGTGAGAGGAAGACCGTACCAACAGTGCGGGAGGCTAGGGATTGGTCGAGCTGTAGCAGCAGCAACGCCGCCTCGTACTTCGCCATGGCATAGAGCCATAGAGAAGCACCTGATCTAGGAGGTTCTCTTGAAGGCCGCGGCCAAAGGACGCGGAGGAGGAGGAGATCGAGGCGGCGGCGCAGCCGGATGCTGAGAAGAGCGAGGTGCTGTTGTGCAGAGCTCTCGAGACGAATCCCCGTTCACTGATCTGCGGATGACGCGGAGATGCCGATGCCGATGCCGACGAACTGCCTGCCGGGATTAAAGTGGAGGGGATCGGAACGTGGCGGTGATTTCTTCGAGGGGAGGAGGGGATCGGTGGTGGTGCTGGCGTGGGTATCGGGAGGAGATGGATGGATAAACACGGAAGAGGCAGGGGCAAACCAGGGAGGCAGAGATGCTGTGCTCGTGGACGGCCGGATCCTTCATACGTGTCAGATCGGACGGCCTGAACAACCTCCCTATACTGTTGACTGAACAGTAAAACAGTAACATGGGCAAAAGCTGTAGGGAAAAACTATAGGTTTTATATGATAAGAGATACACTGTTTGCTCTTTGAAGAAAACAATACAAAATACCTTGTTCCATCAAAGGATACAAAGATGAAGCTAACAGTGATTACAGTGTAATAGACAAGGACTACACTGACAAGAGTTTGTAATAACATTTCAGATTACCTTAAAATTTTCTCACCATAATTTTTTATGGAAACATTAAATCTTTCTTTAATAAGCCAGTCTTTTCAGTTGATTTTCTTAATTCCATATAATTTTTTAAGAAAAATAGTTTTCATGACTCATAAGGTGCAAAGGGCAATATGATGCTCAACTAGCATTCGCTGGATAATAATTTAAAAGTAACAAATGCAGTAGTGGCATAGTAATAAGAACTATTCTATAATTCTTGTAACTGGAATTCCATGATCTTCCAGCATAAATAAATATGCATGTTTGTTGTGACTGAAGACAGAAAAACACACTAAGTAAGCTAACTATTAACTGATACATACCTAAAGGAGTGCATGTGACGATTCCCCTGAAAACTCCACTAGAAATGTGCTCAAAAAAGAAAAGGATCCGTGGAGCAGGCAGGATTGAGAAGCAGCCAGTGCGCTTCCTACGAGCCACAAAGTTGCCATGAGTCCAGGCAATACCGTTATCTCTCTCAGTGTGTTTGGTAACCTTGCCAGGAGCAGGTTCATACTCATCATCCTGATGAATAAACCAACGAAGAAGAAATCAGTAGAGAGGGGAAGTTAAGAAAACAAAAGCAGTCATGGGCAGTACCACATTGAGTCAATAAATTAAGAGACTTAACTGGAAATTGTCTACAATACATTGCAAAGCTGTGTGCTGATTAATTTAGTTTATCTAGCGTATCATGGGAATTCCAATTACAAACAATGATGACGACGAAGAATCAGACAACTCCAAAAGAGACCACCGTTATAAATTGCCTAGCATCTCTGCATCTCATTGAGACAGAAAGGAAGCACGTACAGTTGTAACCTCACCCCTGATTTCCATTAGGGAAACGGAGATGTTCTCATATAGAATAACAAGTTAATCCAAAAATGGTGATGATGAATCTGGAGTAGGTTTGTCTAGCCAATATGTGAGCAAACAACCAATTGTGCATTAATCCAAAAGGCGTGCACCTCCAACATAAGTAAGTTAACTAGTTAGAATAACTAGACAAGAATGCAAATAATTAAGGAAGGATATGATGTGATAAAGATTACCGGATGCATCGAATTGTAGTGTTGCAGGCATTCCAACACGAAGTTGCGGTCCATAGCTAGGCGTTCAAAGCGACCTGGCAGCATATATCTAAGATACAGTACACATATCAAAACAAGCAAACGTAGACATGTGAAGATGGATTATATGGGAGTGTACCTAAACTAGTGGAGTACATACCTGTGGATTCTATCCCTCTCCTCGCGAAGGCGGTAGAGTTGGTCGGCGGAGTGCGGTACAGCTACCGGGATAGTGTCTTGGAGGAGCTTTTTGGCGAAGAAGGGAAAGGGGAGACAGCAGCGAGAGCGAGCGCGAGCGTAAGCACGCTCACGGCGGCGCCCGAGCTTTTCAATCGCCGCCGCCGCAGCCTTGGCCTTCTCAGCGGTCACACCTGGAGCCGGTCGAGCTCCGCCTCCGAGGAGGTGACGAATCTCCTCCTCCGCCGCCGCCGACATCGCCATGGATCCGTTAGGTCTTGGCTAGGCTACCGAGTAGTTTTCCCCTTTTGATTTTGAGAGGAAGAAGAAGAAGAAGAAGAAGAAGAAGAGGTGCCTTTCTGAATTCGATTAGGCCGAGCCAAGGCTTCGGTGGTGGTGGGCCGGCCCAGTCGCGCTCGATGAAACCCTGGCCTCCAAATTTACGGCAGTAAAAGAAACGAAAAGCACATTTCTGCCCTCCCAACAAATAAATTATGTGACCGGATCAAACAGCACAGTATATACCAATGCACAAAGCACAAATCCACTCATCTAAATTCAATGTAAATCCAAGGACTCACAGCACTATGTAATTATCTTTGTATTTCTCTCTTGCTCTATTAATATATCGATGCAATGCTTTTGCCCCCTTTCAAAAAAAAAAAAAGGGACTCACAACAGGTACTGATAGAAGCAGCTGAAACTGTCTGGCCTAAACAGATGAGACAACATCTTTTTTGCTTGCAAACAATAGTGAAGCAATTGATGGTGGAAAGACAAAGTAGGCAACATGACCATACGTATCCCCGCTAGTCATCAGTTCTGCATCTCATCTTTCATTGGCCACATGTAATATCTGATATAGCCCATCTCTGCGACTGCGATCTTGTACTCGAACACCGCGGGTAGCTCGGATGAAAGCCTGATAGTCACTTTGATCAGACAGGGTAGACACCTTGGAGAAGGAGTTCATGTACCTCAGGCCAAAGTCCAGGGAAACCTGTTCTTTCATTTCTATAATGGTAGGTTCTTTTGGCTGCATTGATACAAACATGACCCATGCATTAACTAGTGCAGATACGCATAATCAGGATCCATTCTACAATATTTCTTAAAATAGTACTAGTTGAATGGCACAGGATCCTAAAGATGTTACTCCATGTGATAGAACCAATTGAATTTTATAGAATAAACAGATGGTAATCTGCACTGCAGACTAGTAAACCACCTCACCCAGATTTTACAGTTAAGAAGGAAATAAGCAATATCTAAAAAAACAAATGCCTAATTCAATCCTATTTACCAATACCAATGTAATGAGCCAAATGAAGAGCCATGGTCCGCTTTATGAAATATGTAGACAAATAAACAAATCCAGTTGTACAGACTAAACTAATAGTCCCAACACAGAAGAGCAACATTAGCAAACAAAGTGAATTACCAACTCAACACGATATAGCGAGACAAGGAAATTCTAAGGCATTATGTATGCATGTTCTGGTGTGTATCCACGAAAAGGTAATCTACCTTGTGAACGGTTTGGGTGTGCCTGCAGACAATTTTTGACCTCCCATTTTGTTCCGACAGTGAAGAACTCGATACGCTCCTTATCCACCTTGATGACAACTAGGGCAGGAGATGGAAATGGAGTGTCCCTGTCCCCGAAGCAGCTAAGCTTGTTGCAGAGGGCATGCGGACTATGGCCTGGTACTCGGATTCCGGGGGCTGCGGGATTTGGAGGGGCAGGCCGTCGATGCCCACGAAATCGAAATCAAAATCAAAATCCGAAATCTCACCATCATCCTGTGTTCATATTTGCAGAATCAGGACAGAAAGATGGAGCAGGTAGCGGAAAAGAGACTACCGGGCGACTGGAAGGTGAAGGTAACGTCGTCGGCCTTGATGGTGATGATGTCGTCCTTGTTGGCCATGTCGGCGAGATTGAGCCCCATGGAGAGGTCGCGGTCGCAGTGGTAGTGATCGAAGGCATCGGCGCGGAGGATGAGCGCGACGCGGCTGGTGTCCATGGCCTGGAGCTCCAAGCCCGTGCCGGAGAAGTTCAAGCTGGCATTACTGAACAGGTCGCTGATCGCCTCCAGGGCATTCTTCAACAGGCTCGCCTGCACCAGGCGCAGCTAGCTAGGAGGGGAAAGGGAGATTAATTAATAGGGAAGCATAAATTGCAGGTTGAGATTTATCCGAGACGAGGCGGCGATCGGCGAGGGCCTCCTTCCTTCCCGGTGCGCGCGCGCATTCCTTCCCCCTCGCTTGCTCGCTGTTATTTCCGTTTGAAATTTCGATTCCATGCGGCATCCATCTGCTTCTGCATCTAAACTAATCGAACCAGCGCGTGGAACTTCCGCTCGGATTTGCCGCCATCTTCTTTGGTCCTGTGGATTTGGTTTTCGATCCGAACCCCAAAATCTAGATTACTTCGATCAATTGCTGATTTTGTCGTGGGGGTCTCAACTTTTGCCGTCGATGGAGTTGATAAGAAGGCAAAAACAACGCGATAGAACATCCAATCTCAAGAGGAGGGAGCAAAAATAACATGATAGCAGACAATTATAAATACTAATAAAATATATGCAGGGATGCAATATGGATGTTCTGATAACTAATATGGAGAGGGAATTTATTTCAGATGACTATCAAAATAATAAAATGGATGAGCAAATTTAGATTAGTTGCTGGTAATGCTCTTAGTGACATTGTAAACTGAAACTCAAGACCCGTGTTAATGCTAGAATCTTCTTTTTCCGTCATCTTGTTCTATGTCTGAATACTGAATTCTATGCTACTACCTCCGTTTAAAATTACTTATCGTTTTGGGTTTGTCTTTAGTTAAGCATGTTAATATTTGACCATTAATCGTATTAAAATATTTTTCAAGATGAATCTATATGTGTGGTTTTCATGTTTCTAAACTAAGTACTTTTAAAATTATTTGAAATCAAAAGTTTGACTATGGTATTGTCCAAAATATCTAAATTTTTTTTAACCTGAAGAGAGTATTTGGTAAGCTAGACCATTGGAGAAGATATCATTGTCCAAATCGTCAAGTTATCTCTATTGTTGAAGAAGGCACAACTAGCAGCCCAAAATTTCTTGGTTCTGTGCACCTTGAGAGCCCAATGCCGATCCACCAAATTATTGTCACCTTTTATCCCTATCAAATTATTATGGTAGGACAACAAAACAGGTATTTTTTTTTTGTTGATTCCGAATTTCTATCTTCGAAACTAAAAAAAATTGGCAAAGGTTTTAAGTAAAAAATAAGAGTAAATTGCACTTTGAGTCACCTATTGTTGCCCTTGTTGCAATTTGGACTAGGGATAAACTAAACTTTTCACTTTAGACTAGATATTTTTACACAATGGTTCAATTTGTACTATATTCTTCTTCCTCCGGCTCTAATTTTCCCTCTCTTCTCTAGATCAAGGCAACTTGTAGGTTGTAGCTCAAGCAGGAGCAGCACGCGTATACAAAGAAAAGCGTGATCTATCTCAACGCCAGTGCGCCATGAAGGCGAAGCTCAATTGAAGCATAGCGTTCGTTATTTTTGAGCACCATAGACTAGCAGAGCTGATCATGAACTTGAGCACCTAGCAGGCTGTGAATGGCCGAAACTAGCATAGCTCGCCCGAGAATAAAAAGGAAGGAAGCATAGAGAAAGAATAATATAGTTCAAACTGAACATTATGTAAAGATATCTGGTCCAAAATGAAAAGTTTGGTTTACGTCTAGTTTTAATTGCAACAATGGTAACAAAATGTAGTCCAAAGTGAAAATTACTCAATTATAAATGTCAGAACGTATCAAGTTGTGTTTTAAATAGTGAGCTGCAACCTTTTTTTTTGGAATACACAAAAGATTTGATTATCTTTATATTATATTAAGAGGGAGAATTTTTTTTACAGAAATAGAAGAAAAAAAAGATGATAGTGGGGTTTCGAGGAGTAAAAAGGAAACAAAAATACAATGATAAAGGCTATATCTCAGCGATATAATGTGGCGACCTCAACTCTAGGGCAACATTCTATTTCCAAGTTCATTTTGGACCATCATTCATCATTTCTTTTCACTTTGAACTAAATAATTTGGTGTGTTTTTGCATGTTTTATCACCTCAATTTCCAGCCACATTCATCCTTTTCTCTGATAACAGCTGTCATTTTCACAACATACAGCTAATGTGATCTTGTATTTTCCTTTTCTTCGGTGTACTATCCTTTTATATGAGGCACTGCTTCATGTAAAAAAAAATCAAACATTGTTTTTCATGATTTGTAATCGAAATTTTTTGTTTCAATGCTTTAATGAAATGTTTGTTGAACGAAACGAACAATTAGGACCATATTTTTTTTATCAAATCCTTTCGCTTTGTACTAAATAATTTTATTTCTCGTTGCATGTTTTATCGCCTCATTTTCCAGCCACTTTCATCCAACAGCCGGCAATTTCACAGACAGCTAATTTGATCTTGTATTTTCGTTTTCTTCGGTGTGTTAATCCTTTAATGTGAGACACTCATTCATGTAAGAAATGGACAACATTTTGTCATGGTTTGAAGCAAACTATTTTTTTTTCCAATGTCTTAATGTCATCTCTAATAAAATATTAACAATGTGAGTACGTGCGGCATACAATAAACTCCAAAGCTAAAAATCCAACCCAAAAAAAACTCCAAAGCTAAAAATACTCAATATAAAGTGAGTAAACAAGATTAGATAAAGGTTGTTCAAATAAAACTCTTTTTTTTTTTGAGAAACTCTGGTAAGAACAACTGGTAGGGTTAATACTGGCAGCATAATGAACGAGACCGAGTTTGAGATTTACTCTGCGCGGCGTGAATTACCGAGGCGAGTGGAAGAGAGGAGGCGAGTTGGCGATCCATTCCCCCGCGAGGCATCGGCAACGGCATTTGCATTTGCATCGCCTCCTTCCGGGTGCGGTGCGTGCATCCCTTTCCCCCTCGGTCGCAGTTTGATTTCCGTTCGGAATTCCGATTCAGTGCGGTATTTGTTCGTGGATCTAAACTAATCGAACCAGTGCCCAGCGCGTGGAACTTCCGCTGGGATTTGCCGCCATCTTGTTTGGTCCCGTGGATTTGGTTTTCCGAACCCCCAAATCTAGATTACTTCAATCGACTTAGTTTGCTGATTTTGTCGTAGGGGGTCTCAACTTTTGCCGTCAATGATGGGCTAATCTAGTGAAAAGAACCCAATGCCGGGCAGATTTCAAGATTTTACAGTACAAACATCACGAGTGTGTGGTGTTAGTAGTATTGTACTGGAACTCAAGAACCGTGTTAATGCTAGAATCTTCTTTTTCCGTCATCTTTTTCTCTGTCTGAATACTGAATTCTATGCTAATTGAACAAGCACTTTTGACAATTGTTTGCACCTAAGTATCTTTAAGGACACCTACTTTGTTTTTTTTTCCTGTCTGTAGTAAAAGGATAAAAAGGACTAAACTTTTTTTTGCCGGGTCGGCCGAAAGATTCGGTCGACCAATTTTATTAAGATTAAGGGAGAAATTTTTTTTTGGTTATAATTCTCGACAAAATCCTGTCGATTTTGATGCCTAGGAAGACCTTACATCAGTGAACATAAACTGAAAGAAAATGAAAAAATACAGCTTCACATTAGTTGTTACTCTCTAAGAACTAACCGGCTGACCTCCAGAGCACTGCTTCTTCTTTGATTTCTGCGACCAGTGCTTCCACTGTTTTGTGACTTCGCTGAAAAGTTCTTGCATTTCTTTCCTTCCAAATGCACCAGCAGACCAGCATAAAAAAAGAGTCAAAAGCTGCTTGTGTGTGCTGCCGCATACTCTGTCTCATTTCCAGCCACCAGTCTGCAATTAGTAGCCCTCTTTCTCATGGGAGTTGGAAATTAGCCCCCAGTCTGCTTCTGAGTAGTGCCCAGACTCTGTTTGTATATCTGCAAGTTGCAAACAGATGTAAGCCATCTTCATCGTCCGTCTGGCATAGACAGCAAACATCATCGTGAGGCCATCCCCTGAGTCTCAGATTGTCCGCGGTTAAGCATCTCTATTTGGCCATCAACCAAATGAAGAAATGTACTCGAAATGGTGCCTTAGTTTCCCAGATTAAGCAGCTATATGGGCATTGCATTCTTGCCAAGAACATTTGGTAAGCCGAAGCCGCTGAAAAAAAGGACTAAACTTAAACTGTATAAATTATCAGCCATAACATACCGCTAATGTTTCCTGGGGCTCATTTTTGGGACAAGCAGTAACTTGAATTACAAAGATATCTGAGTGGATCAGGATAATTGAAAGGCCAGGGAGTAAATTTGTATACTTAACACGCTCATCATATGTCTGTCTAACACTACGGCCGCTCGCTCAAGTGGGAAAAAACAAAGTTCCATCTGAAAAAACTCAAAGATTACATTCTCTGATTAGTTATAAATGTACTAAACACATGCACGCTTTGCTGAAAATGCATCCATTGATTATTCACACACAACTGTGCGATGTTACACACATATACACACAATAACAAGAATACACACGAAAGACTGGAAGAACAACACAAGATTGTTTAGTCAGCTGCATAATACTGTGCATAACTATCACCTTCCAACTCTATTAAATCTATGTGCAGTGCACAGATGAGGAATCTGTGGCACATTTATGCTGCACTGGCATCTTGCATGCCAGGAAGATCCCACTGTACCTATGCCCCTAAGATGTATCAATCAAACTAACAAGCAGTCAAATCACTCAATACTTGTCTGGTCCACTGATCCTCTTTGATTCTGCCATGCAGACAGCTTACTGTTAGCAATATAAATTCTATTTATGAGTAATGACTCTAACCATTCTAGATCCAGTCTAAACATAGCAGAGAAAAATCCCAGCGGTGACTAGGGATTTGAAGCTTCAAATCAGCAAATCATTAGCAACCTCTTCTAATAGTTCATCTAGTATGAAGTCCCATGTATCAACAACAATCTCTTCGCTTTCCAACAGAAGATTCATCCAAGTGCCATCTTCCAGATCCATGTTAACTAGCTGGTTCAATGTTGTCGGAAATTGATTATGGAGATGTCTCTCGATATGCTTATTTATTTCATGGATGAGGTTCTCTCCCAATGGAGGTGGCTGTATCTTGTGCCTGAGAAAAGATAAGCAAGGAGGGTTTCTAAAATATGTCTCCTGGATTACTGTAATAGCTTCACAGATGCAATCAAAAAGGAGCTTTAAATCATCTGTTTGATTGCCTTGGTGTAGTTCTTCAACCAAGCAAGGGCTGATCAGTTCATCTTCTAGATACCACACTTCTAGGTTTTGGTATGTGCATAGTTCTGATAGCTCCAGCATTTCCTTTATGTAACCTAGCCTGGCATCCTCATCCTCCCAGAAGACCCCTTGGTCAGATATAGCATCTGGTGTCTGGGGCCTCATCGTGTCTTGATGCAACTCACCTGCAATTATTGGAAGACCAAAAGACACCACTTTTAGATTAGAACACATATTTTCAGAAGGTCAATGACAAATGTAATTTTCATGTGTTTAGATTAGATATTACGTTTTATCGTAGTTTCATGGCCAGGACTATCAACATCTTCAGGGAAGAATGGATCAAGAACAGATACAGGACTGGGTTGCTCTTGCTTTTCATCGTTTCCGTCGGGTAAAATTTGTGATATAAGTTCAAGTGATGCACTTGGTTTGGGAGTTCTTGGCTCTTCGTGTTCTAGACTCTCGTCCGTATTCTCAGGGTAGCTCAGCAACATCGCTGCATGCTGTCTGCCAGGTTCTATTCCTTCAATGATTTCCTGTAATACATATAATATATACATTATAATTCAAACATTAACATAGGCTAGAGGAAATATCATTGAGCATTGGCGTGAACATACTAGCGGTGAGTTACATCTACACTGCTCTTTAAGGGTGGTCCCTGCACCGCTAATCGTTTCGGAGTAAGCTGGCTTCACAATTTCTTCATTGCACATAATGTCACCTGCAAACACACCTTTCTACTTAGAGAAGAACCATGTAATATTTGATAATTTTATTGACTATGGTACCCTGTACCCACCATCTTGTGTACGTTCTTGTTTCATGGAGATGGAGTGTCTATCCTGATCGGCCTTACCATCCAGCACTTCACTAGTACCACATACAACATTCTCTAAGTCTTCATCAGACTGATTTACTTCTTTTGCATATTCTGTCATCCCATCTTTGTGAGTAGCAAAATTATCTGTCTCTTCAGGTGAAAGGTCAATGCAGTATTTTACCCTGGGGCTGCTACTAGGTGATGATGCGTTGCATTGAGGGAGGGAAAGCATTCCTTTCAACGACTTTGAGGTATGAACTGTTGGATGCTTGGTTGTTTGACTTTTATACTCAAGAATATCTGTCAGATGTTTCTTTGCCTCTTCATAGAAGATGGATGTATCCTTTGATGTAATTATGTCTCTGTTAATTTCACCTAGTCCAACATTCCTTTGCTTTTGCCTACCACTGGTCGAAGGTCTCAAATCGTCCTTACCTGTACCTGAAGTTTTCCATGCTAAAGCCTGTTCCACCTGTTTAGAATCCCTTCTGACGGTAGAAACAGAATCATGGATCCAATGTGATTCTTTTTGTAAGTTATCTTCATACACTGATGGTCTTTCTCTTCTAGTTTCACCAGTCACAATTCTGAATCTCCTCCTAACTTCCTTAATTGAAAATTTTGAACTCTCTGTTGCACTGTATTTTGGGGATCGAATTGTACATGGTTGCTGCTGTAAACATGTCGAGTCTGTAGCTACAGTAGTGTCCATCCCTCTTGGATTTGGCTTTAGTATAACTATTTTGTTGACCATCTTACTGCTATTAATTCCTTCTGATGTATCCTTTCTAATTGATTTATCTTTCCTCCAGAAAAAGATATTCCTGCCCTCTTTAGTATGCGTTTTGATGGCCTCGTGCTGTTTTGATTCTTTTGAACTCCTAGTGTTTTCACCTTTTTGAAGCATGTTCTTTGGCTCTAACTGTCTGTTCTGATGCTTTTGGGTGTTCTCCTTCTCCATAGTATGTGGATTTGGCTTCTGAAGTGTCTTCAAGAAAAATCCCTTCTCTGGGCTTAGCATCTCTGGTGCATCTATGAGTTTATTAGATTGATATGGTCTGCCGTTGCAAAGATGTGTTTCATAAAAAGGTTCCTTTTGTCCCCTCTCTGGAGCTTCCTTGTAGGCAAGTTCACAGGGCACACTCTTTAACTCATTGAGCTTTGTATGGATAAGGGACTTCAGTTCAGGACACAGTTCACTCTTATTTTTGTAATCATCATGTGGCCATACATTATGGTACCTATAGATTTCTCCCAGAAAATCTGCTAAAGGAAGTTCAAGATCATCTTCTTCTGCCTGTTTCATGGATTTGGAACCACTAGGATCCATCAAACCAGATGGGGAAGCCATGGCTGTGCTTGTGTTGTGACTTTTGGCTCTGTTTTGTTTGCCGCTCTGCGTTGAGCTTTTCTCCAGACAGACATCATGTCCCAGGTCAGCTAATATTCTTTTAACCTCATCGTTGGGAATCTTTTTCACTTGTTTTACCTTACCAAGCTCGTCCTCCATGAGTCTTTTGACAGTTCGTTTCCTTGTGTCGCATTCCTCTATATTCTGATAAATAGAATAACACAAAGTTATTTCAGGAAATATCTTTGACATGCATTGGAACAAATAAACATAACCAAATTGAATGTTGGAAAAAGTTATGCCACATGATCAACATAAACTTGATGGGAAACTAGATGTCTAGATTAGTTAAACTGTTTGATGTTTACCATGTCAATATACACTTGAAACAAATCTGGTCTTGGAACACACCTAGCAAATCATATGTAAAGAATGATAACACTTTCCACTCAAATGTTTTTATTCTATGCTGGTTAATGCAGAATGCTTGAACCAACTCTACTTTCATCAAATAATGGGTAATGGTTGTTAAATCCAAGCCTATACATGAGAAGTAGGTACACCTCCCACATAATGCTTGATCCAACTCCACTTCCATTAGAGAATTGATAATAGTTGTTAAATCCCAAAGGCTATAAATGAAATAGCTATTCCTCCCACTACCTATAAATGATAGGTAAGTATTTGTGGGATCATTTTATTTCACAACTTGCATTAAACTGCACCTTCTTGTGCATATTTCTGTACCAAGTTCATATGTTGCATGAACATGAAGGATTTGACTGTCATTGATATTAATTTGTCACTTTCAGCTCCACAACATCAAGCATGGTTAGGATCACTAGAATTATGTTGCATATTCGTGGTGTTAATAAAAACAGATAACACTAACCACCAACCTCTTTCTTGAGTGCCCCCTACCATTAAAAGTAGACATGCTTATCAAAAAAACTTACATCCTCATCTTCATCTATTTCTTCGAAGTCCCTGGACTTCTTTCTTGAGTGCCCCCTACCTGCCACCATACAGGGTGCGTAAGCAGATATACAGATTATGTACCAAAATGTTTTCTTGAATGCCTTCATATTTGGCAGGCGATTCTAGAGTGTAGATTAGAGAGATTTATTGACAGTCTTGTAGCGTCATAAGAATGTTTAGTGAATGCCAAATATTATAGTTTGATACTTTTGTTTGCCATGTAGGTGTTGCATTACTTAGATTGCTGCACATAGTTGGCACAATCTCACAAACAGCCTAGTAACAGAAATCAAACGAATGCGAAGCAAAATTATCAACTACTTATTTTACTGCTAATAAATACTGTTCCTTTTTTATGGAGTTAATAATAACAGCTTGCTGGGTATACTAACAGGACTACTTTTTTTTTTTTTTGCTGTGATTATATGCATCCATTAGCCTTGAACACCAGGAGAGTGCCTGTTTCATTCAGTAGTAGTACTAGTACATTGTATATATATGCGGCCAAATGTTTGTTGGACAAGTTCTGTTTCCAGTTTATTGTAAGTAGCAGATGACCAAAATGCACATTAAATTTCAAACCATATCCTGCAGAATTCTACCAGCAAAGTATGTGGCTCAGATCGTAATCACCATCCTATTTGCGCTGTCCCTATGACGGTATGACCCTATGTTAATCAGGTATTACATTTTACTCTAACCATAAACCCTGGAGAGGTGGAAAGAATTACCAGAAAACCCACTGAAAGTGTGCCTCCTGCTTCCTTGCTTCCTGTCCAACAGAAACTTGGCGTCACGTCTGAAATAGAGCATGCCGATGAGGCCCCACATGCAGCCTATATTGTTCTCCTGCGGCCTAGCTAGTCTTTGACTTCTCTTCCCCATGTTGGTTGGCTTGTTCTTCTGCACTTTGCAATTGAAATATACCTTATGCTATGTGCAGTTCAGTTGATTGGGCTAATCCTCTTGCAACAAGTTTGGTTCCTGAATCCTGAGAGAAATTCTGCAGTAGGCTGTTGAACACTTAGGATTCATCCCGATTGCCATGCATGCCAAGACTGAAAGAACAGAAGAAATGAGACTTCGCAGGAGCAAGAGAAGAGGAAATGCAGCAAACTGACAGCATAAACCGGCAGGTTTCATTCTTCTGTTCTTAATTTGTGTATTGTTGAAACCAAGCAAAATTATCAAAGGAAGATGACCACACAGTTGTTGCTACATGCAGAACTTACCTGATAACTGAAGAGACCACAGGGGACTTGGACGATCGCCACTCGGAACCAAGAAACCAGAGGAAGAAGACCATTAAAATTCTTCAGGACATGTTCATGGCCATGTGAAGAGATGCTAGAACCTGAAGACCTGAGCTGTGCTTCCTTTAGGCAACGATGACGGAAGGAATCAGAAGCCTTTCTTTCACAAGCCTCGGTCAGTACTACTAGCTTTTCCTCTCTCTCCTCTGTTTTCTGTTAGTTCTCTTCTCCCCCTTGCTTTGAAGAATGGAGGGAGGGCAACTAGCTAGCTTGGTAAGGTATCTATGGCGCTGTAGCAGCCCACCACATGGCATGCACAAGCAAAATGGACTTTCGGCCGGTGTTGCTGGCTGGCGACCCCCACGCACACTTTTCCCCACTCGCAGAAAAAGTGCCAGGCAATGGCTAGCTGCAGGCAAAAGCTGAAGCGAGCCTTTGATAATTGTGTGTTGAGCCTGTAGCAATGATAGAATCTCGTGGGTCTTGAGGTGTTTGTAGGTTCTGATAGAAAAAAAAAGGGCGTATCAGATGATGAGTACAAAGAGATTAGTTTTGGGGGTTTGATATCTACCGTTTTGTTGGTTCTGCTAGTAAAAGCCGAAAAGGGTTCCATCTTGTCAAGTATTGTGAATTTGTGATGGTGATGGCCAGGGGATTTTTTTTAGCTACGGATAGATAAGAGTTGCTCACCAACAGCTGAGAGTGGCATATCAAGGTTTTGTCCATTTGTTTAGAAGAGTGCAAAAAACAATCGCAACTGGGGAACATCCAATCCAAATTGCTTGCCATTTCCTAGACATATCTTTTCAGTTTTCAGCTCAATTGAGAGAGAAATACTCCAGTACTAATTACTCAATTATATAACTATACTGGCGAATTAGGCTAGATGGTCTGGGCAAGAAAACTTGGGGACAAACAGTGCTTAAAAAACGAGTTGTGGACCTAGCAATTTCAGTGCCGTATAAAGTCACTTGCCTGGGGTGCACTGCACTGGAGCCTGCAGCCTGGAGTACAAGATGGAAATGGGTGCGTATTTCCGCAATTAAACTAACCTTTTGTTCTACGGAAGGGTGCTATGATATGATGTGGATTAGGATTCTGGGTTTGGATATCAGCGTCTCAGCGAGTCGACAGAATTAGATGGATTCTTTTAATTAGGCACATCTAAGTAACCTCAATCTGGTTGGTCTTCCTCACCCAATCTCCATTGTTATTTAAGACCGAATCAGCAACTGAATTATCTAGCGAATCATGACTTGCAAACCTACTCTACTCGTGCCATGTGTGTTGCGTCGGATACTTGCATTGCAAATCTTAGTCTTGCTTGCAGGCCATAATAAAGCAAGCCTACTTAACAATTACTAGTACTAGTAGCCTACCAACCATTGCAATATGTTATATATTTCTACCCAGGTGCACCTACGGAATGTTGATTATTAGCATCATTTCAAGGGGCAGTGAGCAAACAAGGTGTCTGAGGAATAGCGACGCAATGCAATGGATACAGCTTGTGGGCATGCAATGCAATGCAAGAGATGAACACCATGATTGCTGGCTGCTCCTGTGCATACAATGAGCCTTTTATCAACGCCAGTTTCTGTCCTCAGAAAGGAACATGTGCGATGCTTAAAACTTCATGTTTTACACATGAATCGCTACCAGGGTAATTGGCCCCCTAATTAACTTGCATCCTGAAGCTAGGACACTGAGGACTCCTTTGAAATGGAGGAAAATCATAGGATAAATGGAGGATTTGAGTTCCATAGGATTTAGTCACTGTAGCCTTCTTTGGTTCATAGGAATTGGTCACAGGAAATCCAAAGGAAAAATTCCTTTGCAGCTGATTCTAACAGAGAAACACAGGATTTTTTCCATTAGCTCTGAGCTCATTTTTCACTTCCTTTGCTAGGACCGAGGCAATCCTCTGTGTCTTCCAAACGTACGTTCATGTAAAATTCCTACGTTTTTCAATTCTCTATTTTACATGTGCAATCCTATCCTGTTCCTATGTTTTTCCTATTTCTATGTTTTTGCATTCCTGCGTTTCAAAGGAGCCCTAGTAAGCCCGTCCATGCTCATTATCAGCAAGTGTCAATATGTGCCTTCCCTTTCTGCTGTCTCTGCTCTGCTTAATATTCCCTTGCAAAATTAACATCAGGCCTTGCATAATTAGTAACAGTAAGGCGTGGGCTCTGAGCCTCTGAAATGTGTCGGCAATGTGACAGTGTTTACCTGCAGGTAGGGTAGGCAAGACGCACTGAAATGGAGTGGACACTGCTACTGTTTAGCTCGAATGACATGTCCTTTCTCCTATCTGATCTACCATCTCTACCAGGCCTCACTCTGTCATTGATTAATCTTTCTTGTTAATGAACCTGGCGGGGCAATTGGTTGGAAAACCTAACTAGGTTTAGGTTTGTTGGGAAGTTTGGCAAGATATCCAATCAAACAAAACCAATACTGCTCATCGCGTTAATTAAACAAGCAATATCAGCAGACTAAAGTGATGAAATGTGTTGTACAATGATCTCTTCCCGACACAACAAACACTGTCACTGTCTCATAACTCCCTTTGTTTAGAATTACCAGGAGTCAGGTGCCTCATTACTTCAGTACAGAAGTAGGATTGATTACACAAGCAAGTGCAGTTTACAAAGAGGGGAGGCGAATATGCAATGAGCCAGTGACATACTAAAAACATACTAATGAGGACGTCAGTGTAGAGACAAAATTAATAAGAAGAATCTATCAATACAGTTGTATGTACTGATAGAATTAGAGAAGATGGTGCAACGGTTGTACTAGCTACCTACCCAGCAGGCAATGGACATCTTCCCATTTGTTGCCATCTCCTGATCGCATTCGCATCAATGTTGACGGAGTAGATACTGCGTATTAGTACTGATCAACTATTCTTGACATTTGACAAGCGAATTTGTATGGGTATTGGATATGACGACGGCTTGATATTGCGTGAGTTAAGAGCGGCAAATGTTGTACAAGGGTGGCTATCGTTTATCAACCGCTGCTGCGTTAATGGGGAGGAACAGGCATGCTAATTACTGATGATAATTTATCTGGTGAGCCAGTTCAGTTTGGTGGGGAAGAGAGCTAGAATAGAATCTCAAAACTGTTCCTAATCTTCTGCACTGGACTGGGAAAATGCCAGCGTTATAGGGAGGCAGGCATTTACCTTTCCTTTTAGCCACTCCAGTTAAGGACACATTCGAGACGAACACTAATAAAGCACGAGGCCATCACAGAAAACGTATCGTGTGCATCGAAATTGCGATGCCTAGACCGTGAAGGACAGCGAGTTGTCTGTCGGTGCAAACAACTTCTCCTTCCACCTCCACGACAACCGGCATGAATGCCAACAGTAGATACTGCGTATTTAGTACTGGATAGATAGCTTGCTTTCGATGGTATCTTGGACAGATTAGATATGAATGGCATCTATGCGAATGTGGGTCTCTGATGCGGTACAACATTCAGCCGCATGATATGTTATGTTAGTTGTCCACTCGACCTCCCAACAACACAACAATAACAACAGCAGCAGCCCTGGACAGCAGGTTCTAGCTATAGTTAGTGGTGGAGTTACCTTTTTTTCGTCTTCTCTTAAATCTTTCTCTCTTCCTTTTGGCTTTCTGTTAAAACAATGAATCAATCTTGAGATGGTGATGATGATGCACGCGCTATTAATTAGGATGCGAGCACGATGGACTGCATCTCTCTCCTCCTCCTCTTCCTCGCCTTCCGCAAGATCTCCAGGCCCTCTTCAGTGACTTCTTGCTTTGTCACCTTCCACTCTTTGCTACCTGCACAGTGAAATAATATGCTCACATGCGTGCCAAGCTGTAAATACTAATCAAACGCAACCTGTTTCAGACTAGACGATTGCTATTCTACTGCGCAATCACTCACCGTGCCAACCGAAAAAGCAAATTCAGTTATTAAAGGGCATCGTCTTTAATTGTTAGTTCTATGGAATGATCATCTCTCCTATCCCCTAGATTTCCCGCTGGGTTGTTCACATCCACTGTCCAACCCATCTTTATCTATGGAAAACGAAGAAAAATACAACCAAGCTTTTCGGAGGGAAGTTTAACTGTTGATAGCTACCTGCTTTTGTCTTCAAAATCACGCAGGAAGCACGTCCTTCACTGTCATCATCCGACTCGATGATTATGCTGACCGGTGCCTGCATTTTGCATTCACAAGCAAGCAAACATGATCACGCTCTGAACATAAGGCAAGAACCTAACTAATATCCCTATTAAACATGCATAATACAAAGTTATGACATTTTGGTACATTCAGTGACTTTGGAACATTAGCACTTAGAGCAAGAGAACATTGGAACATTAGCAATTAGAGAAAGAGATGGTTTTATTAACAAATTGAACTTGCAGACATGTTCATTGGTTATTGATACAGAAAGAAGCAGGGTTGCATGCCTTACCTTCTTAGCTGGCACTTGTGGATTGACCTTTCTAATAACCACATCTTCCTGTTTAGGTACCACCCTGTAGTAGCTCGAAGCAAGCGACTTTTGTGTGGCTGCTTTTACCTTTCCCTGCTCCACCTTTGGCTTCAGATCTGTCACCTTTGCAGGATAAACCAAATGCGCAGAAAGCCTGACAATAACGAACAATCCTCCTCAGAATCGAAAAATCCAACGAAAGATCCAAAGAAGAACAGTTACTAGCTTAAGTCATGCTAGTAGCACAACTCAAAGGAAACACCAACATAATCCTCTCAACAAAACGAGAGACTGCATGGTACACAAATTAGGACATCAACTGTTTAGTACGTTTAAACTGGCGGTATTAACCAGCTTCGTGACGAAAACAATGGAATATCAATCAGTCTTTTGAATTAAATCTAGCACTTGATTTCGAGGATTTAACATCGATTT
This sequence comes from Leersia perrieri, assembly GCA_000325765.3. NCBI lineage: Eukaryota > Viridiplantae > Streptophyta > Magnoliopsida > Poales > Poaceae > Leersia > Leersia perrieri. Next base: position 330,619 of record CM002481.1, read on the forward strand.
GCATGTGATTCTATCAAGAGAATTTTCAGTTCAATTCTCTGCACTATAGTAATAGATACTTACTAGCTAATAACTGAACTATTTAAGGAGTCAAGAGCAGAAAATTACATTTTTGTCGTAGGTATCTGGTTCATTCTGGCCCTTCCATCTGCGGCTGGTGCTTGGTTCATTGGGGACCTTCCAGCTGCTACTGATGTCTGGTTCACCTGGATCCACCCATTTGAAACTGGTACTTGGTTCATCTCAGGCCTTCTATTTGCCACTGGTATTTGGTTTACCAGTGATCTTACATTTGGTACTGGTGTTTGATTCACCTGGGATCTCCCATTAGCTATAAATGGTTGATTCACTGGGGATTTTCCATTTGTTACTGGTATCTGGTTCCTCAGCAGTATTTCATTAGCGTTGCAGCTCTGGTCCTTCAGCCATGACACCCCCCAAAAAAGAGAGACAGAGACAGAAGAGAGAGAGGTTAGAGAAGGACACTGGAATACTTTGGCTAAACTACTTGAGTCATGAAAATACATACTGCCATCATTTGCATTGCAGTAGGCCTACCATTGAGAGACCTGATAGCTCTAACAATCCGCTGTGCAAACAGACAAAACTCAGAGTCAAATTTAGACAATAACACCACATTGGTCACCTTCACTGTGCAAATTGATGAGGTTTCAGTACGAAAAAATTAAGTTCAAACAGACTTGTGTCTATCTCTTCGGACAACATCAGACTATATAAACCCCCAAAACTGAAAAGATATCATATGCTGAATATATTGTTAGGTTCTCAAGTATCATGAGTATAGAAGAAAACTTAAGGGTAACTAACTAACTTATATCCTTTTTATATGGATCTGAACTGACATATTTGGATATAACAGTAAATTTCACATGTTCATACACAAGAATGATATGAAAAGATAGTTGTCAGAATAATTTAGACACTTGGACATATCAGAGTTGTATCGAAACTGGAGGTGGGTCAAAGCAGATGAAACTTAAGAAGTACCTCAATCTCTTTTGGGAAAACTGTGAAGATGTCACCCTGCAGTTGTCTAATATCTGCTTGAATTTGTCTTATATCTGCTTGCATTGGTTTTATGTCTGCTTGCATTTGTCTTATATCTGCTTGCGTTGGTCTTATATCTGCTTGCATTTGTGTCTGAAAGGTTGAAAGGGTTGACGATATCTCATTCAATTTGCTGGTGTGAGCATTCAGAACACTTGTCTGATCAGGATTGCCTTTTGTGCTGCTTTCAAGGAGTGTTTTGAGATCGTCTTGTCCCTTAAGCTGTGATAACATGGTAGTGTGTTAAGTCTGACATTGCACAAAAGAAGAGGAAATAAAAAAGAGAGGAGAAAATGATGAACCATAAAATTATCCTTACAATTTGCTGAAGTGAGCTTTCAAGGAGAACAACCTTTTGCCTTATGCTACCAGCTGAACATTACAAATTATTTCTTTTAGTTATTTGATGCACCAGTTTCTGAATAAGGACAGAAATAGAGTGCAGAAATAAATAAACAAAACAGAAGTTGCACAATAGCTCTTATCATTGAAAGTTAGGGGCTTACAATCTAATGATGCCTCCTTCATGGCCCTGTTTAACTGCATCACATCACTTTGGACTGAGTCTACCACCATCCCCATCTTATGTACTGAACTTGCCAGATGTTGAAATTTGCGCTCAACATCCTCATTAGCAACCTGACCTGTTAATACATAATCTGTCAGGTACACTGATGAGAAAATACCATGGCAGTGCAACACTTTAGTGATGTGGAATCCAGATACATAATAGATTTAAATGAGCTTTCTACCGCTCCCCCCCCCCTCTCTTATTCTCTTGTACTCTTCCCCCACCATTATTAAACCAAAAATGAATGAATATAAGGTAGACCTTCTACCTTTTTCGTCAAAAAACAAAAACAAGCAACAGCTCATCCTATATTCTCTGTGGTTGAGAAAAATGAAACCATATTAAGAAAATAAGTGTGCCTGGAACTAATGTGAAATGCTTCTATTCTGGCATGAATGAAATGAAGGATGTTGATTCAGTGCATGGGCCTTGAGAGTTTACATCTATTATCTGCAATAGAGGGGTTCCAGCGGTGCATTGGGTTGCTTGGAACTTTTGCCAGTTGCAGCTGAGACTCTTCTCGCGCACAAGAAGCTGAACTGGTTGGCAAAGAAGACATCCTCTTTGATGAGTCATCAGGCAAGCTGAATCTCTGTCCAAAAATGAAAACATGATGTTATTGGGAAAGAGATAAAAACTATATATCTTTTCGAAACTGAAAAACTACATATGTCTTTCCTAACTAGTAAAGCTGCAGTTAGACACAAAGTTCCTATTCAACAAGATGGAAGGAAAATAGCGTCTACAGAAATCTCAGTTTGTGAATAAATCATGCTTTCAATGAATAGTGCAAATATAACTACTGAAGAACAATCACTCATTCATGTAATGAAATCGTGTAACTGCACATATAAGGATGTCGATTTCAAACAGTTTAACAGGACATACCACATGGAATTTAATCAATTCCCTGATTTTTCAGTGCAAGTGTGCAGCAAAGAGATATCAAGGTGGTGTGCAACTGGAGCAAGCAATTTTTAGTAATCAACCAATCGGCCCTCCACATAAATAAGATTGCAGGAACAGCTTATTCATTGGGCCTTGAAGTATCTTTTAATCTATGCATTGTTCTTGTGCAGCATGCAAAATTGTGCAACCGAGACAAAATGAAAACCTGAAAAATTATGTATGAAGTATAATTTCTGAAGAACAGTCATCCATGTAATGAGATCGTGTGTGTAAGGGTGTCAATTTCAAACAGTTTAATAGGACATACCACATGGAATTCAACTAATTCCCTGATTTTGCAGTGCAAGCATGAAGCAATTAGATATCAGGTGGTGCCAACCAGAGCAAGCAATTTTCACTAATAAAAGCTAATCCGTTGGAACTTACACTAACTATTGATCTATGCAGTGCTTTTTGACGGGAATTGATCTGTGCATAATTGCTCTGCAGCATACAAATTTGTACAATTGAGACCAAATAACAACCTGAAAAATGGTGCATCAATACTAAATCTATGGATTTTCACATAAAAGGCTACTGTGATTCAAACTATTCCTTCCGCACACAAGGCAATTCAATTCACCAGAAGCGATTGATCAACACCGAATAATTTGCTGCAAGCGTTAGTCACCAGAAACACGACTGATGCAATCCCCAACCCAAAAGGCACTGATCCATCAAAAAACCCCAAATCCAACAACCCAATCGTCGGAAACGAACGGCTCGCGTCGCAGATCATCACACGCGAACAGGGAGGAGAGGAGAGGAGAGGAGAGGTGAATAATGGTTAGGAGGAGACCTGATCGCGGGTGGGGGAGAGGAGGTGGAGGCTGAGGAGGTTCTCGTCGAGGGACGCCTGCGAGAGCTGCGACTGCGAGTGCGAGAGCATCGCGCCTCCGCTGCCGACGCCGCCCTGCGACAAGGACTGCTGCGACAAGGACTGCTGTGACAACGGCTGCGATCGCGGCTGGGACGCCCCCGCCGCCGCGGAAGCCGACGCGCTCATCCCGCCGCCGCCGCCGGGCCTCCTGAACAATTAATGACCAGAAACACACCATGAGCAAGAGCACAAGGGCGAGCAGGAGGGGATGGAATCGGAATTTGGAATCGAAATTACTAACCTGCTACGGGGAGGGAGGGCGGAGATGGAGGCGATGTCGCAGGCCTTGTTCATCTTTAGCTTCATGGCTTTCCGGCGATCGCCTTCGCCGCCGGCGACAGAGGAATATTCGATTCGGGAGAGGAGCAAATTTGAATTTCCTGCTCTCTGCTGAGGTGGCCCCCTGTTCTGCGTCCTTTATATAGAGGAACCCAGCCATGTGGGCCCCCTGTGTGCTCCTCCGAGTCGCTGACACTGGGGACACCACTTGAAGCTCTGAGGCTGACACATGGGGCCCAACTTTTGAATAGCTCCAGCTAAGCTCCTCTTCTGCCGGGGAGAGGATACAGAGGAGTAGAATTCAAATTGTTGAACAAGAAAGGGAACAGAAGAAAAGCATTACTATATTTTTCAGATTCAGAAAACAGGAGTGCTCTGCAGACGACACAAGTCAAAAACAAACATGTCTTGCCCAAAATCAAATTTGGATCTATTTTACATCACACTTGATACAACCTTTCAACCCTGGCTGGGCTGCTGCACCCCTTTTATTTGTTACTACTACTACTACTACTACTACTAACAAACTGTTCTTTTGATCAGAGAATTCAGGAGCCCCAGGAACTCAAGCAAGCACTACATTGGGGAATTTTCTCTGAACATAAATAGAACAGCATTTTCATTATTAGATGGCGTCAACATGACGCAACGCGCCTACGGTATACAGCAGGAAGCTACCTGATCAGTTTACTAATCTGTGAAGATGATGGATGAGATCGATGATCTGTTATTACTGACTAAGTTCCACAGTCCAGCCCATGCAATCCTCCACATGACCCATCTGGAGGCTTGTAAGTGAAGTGTATAGCTGCTGGGATACCACGCCCACTCCTTGGTTGCCATATTCTACCCTGCAAAGTAAAATTTGGGGATCTGAATCTAGTCATCGCTTTCTCAAGAATAAATTTCTCACTTCGTGCAAATGAAACAGGTGTTTCATGATGTAGCATGGAGCAACATTTGACTCCAATCGCTCTAAAATTATCATAGGCAGTCAATCTCAAACGAGCTCAAAAGAAGAGCTGATCAAAAGTGAGAAAAACATAGCAGCACAGTGAGAAGACATGAAAAACTAGTATATGCAGTGTTGGTCATCATTTTTTACCCAAGTGCCTTGTGCACCATTGTTTTGGTGCTATTTCTAGATCAGAAACTAGAGGTCCTATCTTATCAAGAAACTGTCATGATATGTGATCTAAATGAATTAGCTGCAAATTTCTACTACATCAAATATGCATATTAAGTAGTAACTCAGCTTTCAAGCAAAGCAGAAGTTTCACCTTTTCCCCTGGTAAGTAATGCTCCCAACAGGGGACACCACAACAGCTGTTCCCGTGCAGAAAACTTCATCAGCTTCAAGAAGCTCATCTACTGACACATGGCGCTCCTCGACCTTACAATAAGCCAATTGTGTTAATTAAAGCTACATAACATATAGTGCTACTGCCTACTGCCAATGAACTGTAAAGTGTTTAAAGAACAGAATTTCCATTCCTCTAATCAATGAGGAAATGACCCTACGATGGGGCAATAATAGCTCTTCAAGGTCCAGCACATGCATTAGGAAATTACGATCTAGCTATTAAACTGCACAGTTAAGCAGTCATTTTTCCCTGGTTCCTTGACCATGAGGCTGATGAGCAATTTACCTTGAAGCCTTTTCTCTGAGCAACTTCAACAATACTTTTCCTTGTTATACCAGGAAGTATGGTTCCTTTTATTGCTGAAGTAGAAATAACGTTGCCCTGATGTGAAAAAAAAAGTCATGGCAAAGAACTATTCAGGAGCAAATTCAGATGTGTAAGAGTAATTTCATCCTCCATGGAGAGGCAATGTTGAACATAACTACGACGATAAACAAACAAGAAGAACCTAAATGATATACACGTCCTAAATGAATTATGTCATTGCAGAAAACCTAACAAAACATTGGTCAAATGGATATGACTAATCATGCAATTTAGTGCACTACACAACAAAAGAGTATTGCTATGTTGTAATTGGGCTAAGTAGTATAATATCATGAACTTCGATGAGAAAAAAAAAAAAACTACTTCTGACAACAGCTACTGAAAGATTTGCTAAGAGGCACACGTAAGAGAAGGATCATACTTTCACAATAAATATATTGCATGAAGACACTTCTTCCAGATATTTGTTGTGAACAGCATCCAGATAGAGGACATCTGAATATCCTTTCTCCTTTGCTATCCTCTGTGCTTTTAATACCTATATGTGATGGCACAAATAATTGAGAAATCATGTTTCAGATTAAAAAACCAAAACAACGTGAGTATCATATGTATGCCAGTTCAGTATTCAGTAAACAAATCATCACTGACTAATTCAAATTCCGATTTCAGAATAATATTACCACAGCACCACTTTCTCACAAATTACGAGTATGGGTATTTGTCCCAAGGGGAAAAAAAAAGCAGTGAGCTGAGCATTTAAAACTAACTAGTATGAAGTCCATATAGATATCCAAATAATAGCTTCAAAGGAACAAAAGGGTGTACATTTTAAGTTTCAAATACAATTACTCTTGAAACAAATTCTAGTTAGCACCATGAAGAACAGCAAATCATCAACAGAAGCCTAACTGCGTAAGCAATAGAAGTTAGGGTATATACTGTACATATAACGGCATAAGCAATAGAAGTTAGTAAAAGAAGCAAATATAACAACTACATGACAAGCACATAAGCTGTAAAAGAATTGAATAGTTATAGATTTCATAAATGCAGGAGCCAGGAGTTACTGAGGCATAGTTTCCAATGGTTTTGACGCCTCCGGTTCCACCAGGGGCAGCACGGTGAAAGTTATCTTCTATAATCAAGTTAATAGGAGCTAAACCTTCCTGTAAATCAAAGTTGACAGATTTAATCAGCATGTATGGTAGTTTGCAAAGATAACAAGACATGGGTTTCTATTCTTGATGGGAATCATGACATGCAAATATGCTTGTAGTGTAATTACAATTCCACTACTTCATATAACTGCTAAAGAAAGAATATTTCCCTAGGGTCTGTGGTTCTTTACATATTGGATGTGTTACTTAAGTACCTGGTGGGAGTGAACTTAAAACTTAAACACAAACCTTGAAATAATTCCCAACTGGGGAGACAAAAATCATAAAGGTATACTCAGGAGCAGGTGCAAGACCAAGGACAGCCCCACTTCCCATAAGCAGCGGCCTGATATACAGGGAGCCTTTACCGGTTGGGGGCACCTAGAAATATAGTAGATTGAAAAACAGTGACAAAATTATATAAAAGGATACTGTTGAATGCAGAGCTCAATCTAAGAACACAGCGAAACATAAAATTTCTTACCCATCTTTTATTTGCCAAAACGGTTTGCTTTACTGCATCCACAAATTGTTCAACAGTTGGTGCAGGCATACACATCCTCTCTGCACCATCTCTCATCCTTGTGGCATTCTCCTCCGGACGAAATAGTAGAATGGATCCATCTGTTTTTCTATATGCCTTTAGGCCCTCAAACAATCCCTATGTACCAAAACAACAACTGTTAGTTTAAGCACACAGAATACCTTTAGGACTTCAAAGAGTACTTATTTCGCGTGTTACCGATGTTTCAAGTTCCAAATCCACCATAGAACCTTCATACTAACCTGTCCATAATTTAAGACTCCAGCAGATGGGCTCACTTCTATAGGTCCAAATGGTACCACTTCTCCTTTGGAAAAGTTCCCATCCGGCCCACATTTTGCAATGTACATAAAATCGGTGTGGACAAGGCCGAAACCAAGGTTCTCCCAGTCCAAATCAGCCACCGCAGAAGTTTCCCTGCCAGTTATATATACAATCAGAACAATATTGATCACTTTTGGACTTAGTTGAGACTTGAGACGTAACACATGGCGGTAAGATTTATCATATGCAGGTCATATTTACATACATGTAGCTAGTTGCTAGAGAAGCATGGCATCCTGTCGAGCTATGACCCTTGGAAAAAATAGGTGGCACTGAATAAGTGTGATTCTTGATCTGCAGTAGCGAACAGGTGGGGGAAAAGACAACAATCTATCAGATCAAAAGGCCACTGGAAGTCAAAAAATAATTAAACTCGGGTGCAAGGAAATACAACATGTGAACAAATGATGAGGCTTGAATCCATTCATGAGACCAGTAGAGTCAATGAGGCACAAATTCTACTCATAAGGAAGGACCAGAGAGATGTCACCTACCTACAGTGACTACACTACACCACTAGAGTAAACCTATGCTAACATACAACTTACTTGTGCCCGATTCATTTATTCAGCAATTTGGGAATTAACTGAGTCTACATAGCATAACAGAAGGAGAGTGTTAAACGGAAGCAAAATAGCGAAAGCGAACAACTTTAGTATGGTCTTGGTCAAGGTCATTTCTTTAGATATTTTGGTCTTGGTCGTGAACAACAAACAATTAGAGCTAAATAAATAAAAGCCTGCGTTTTAATCCCTTTATTGTGTGTATGAATGAATAGACTGTCGAATCGCCGGACAGATACAGATTCAGTTTTGAATTAGTCAAAAATGAAAAAGAAAGGTTCAGTCCCCATCCTAGTCGAAATCCACGCAGGCAGCAGTTCAGTTCAGCAAAATAGCAAAAGGGAACGCATGTCGTTGTCCAACGTATTATTGCGAAATAAGAGAACAAGAGAAAACAATGCATGGTGAAGAAGCGATGGAGTTGAGAAGAAACTACCCGAAGCGACGGCTTTGTGAAGGGAGAGAAGTGAGGCCGGTGGGCGGCGAGCGGCGGAGCGGCCTGGAGGGCGCCGCGGGAGGTGAGGTGGAGCTCCATTTGCTTGGGTGTCAGCTGCTAGCTGCCTAGCACTCGCACTCCGGCGGCGGCGAGCGAGCGAGCGAGGGGACAATGCGGCGGCGGCGGCGGCGTTGAAGAGTTGAAACCTCCGAACCCAATGAATAAACCCTGGGGTCGGGGTGTGCTGGCTGCGGGTCCCATGCTATGCTACAGTAGGTAGGAGTACTCCGGATGGACCCCACCAGTCAGTCACGGCAACGCAGCCAACCGGCGAGAGAGGTTGACCGGCGGGGCGAGTGCAGCTGTGCAGGCACCCCGGCGACAAATCCGGCCGCTGACCATTTTTTTTTCTTTTGCTTCCTTTCTCTCTCTCTGAAGTGTTCGATGGAAATATGAGGTGGTAATTAGATATTATATTCTACAAGTATCTAGTTTTAAATTTTCCAAATCATCTTCTCAAAGTACATGATGAATAGTTGGTGGGGGTAAACTATTGCCTTCTCTTTTTTTTAGTTTTAGATTTTAAATCGTGAATAATACAGATGTAAAAGTTCTATCCAAAAATTACTTTTTGTTGCTTCATTCATATTACAACCACTTATTTAAAAATACGAAACAATCACAGCCCAAACAACTTAAAAAAAAGGCTCAAATGAGTATGGGCGACCAAACAGACGCTAGTGTGTCCTCTGCTCACACGAGGCATAGGAGGGACAAAGAGCATTTGGACGACCAAACAGATTGGAGGGACAAAGAACAACAAGTGGGTCCCATATATCGGTAACGAACTCGACAATGTATTACTTAGAGCACCTATAGTGTAGGTTCGATTGTTGTGAGCAGTAAAAAACAAATTGAATTTTGGTTCGATAGCTCCATTGTTAACAACAATTAGTGAGACACGCATAAAAAAAGCTCTCCAATTACCAGCTTCCACACACCATCTGTTTCATGCATCATCAGGGCAGCAAATATTTTTTTAATCCATACAGTTTGAGCACTAGCTAGCAATCGATTTTACCCCTGATATAAAGCAATCGATGTCTACAGCATGCTCGGTTCGATATTTTGAAGGATGCTTGGATAAAAAACATACGCTAGAGATGCTCTTAGTTTGCTGATAAACTGCTGAATACAATCACCCTTAATTAAGTAAAATGTCTCGCTTGACACCCACATCTACTAACATCTAATAGGAGTGCGTTGATAAATTAGTTCTTTCTAACACCATTAATATAGTTTGAATGTTAATTCGATCAACAATATTATTTTAGCATATACAGTTCACGCGTTGTTTTTAAGATGAAAATCACCAGGGGATTATTCCCAACGAATTAAAATGCGACTTGTGACCTGCTAATATATATTTTTTTCTCATTTTACCTCTAAACTCTGTGAAAATTAATGAGTCAATGTACTATTACCTCTAAACTTTGTGAAATAAAAAGCGGACCAAATCCCTTGACATAACTAGCTCCATAACGTGGTGGTCGTTGGTACGTATATAAGCTCGTATAGGTCAGCGACCACATTCGATTTGACTTTATGTCAGATGATTTGATTTTTTTTTTCGTATAAGAGATGTTATGTTGCACATATGTACATACGTACCTCAGTTGTAGCAGCTAGACAACCATCGTGCGCCATGGAGACGGAAAGGGCAAGGTGCAAGCTAGCAATGCAAATATGCAAAGTTTTTCCTTTTTAGCTAATTATTAGTGCCTCGATCTCACAACAAATACTGAATTGCCTCGACTAGGGCACAACACAATGGAGTATGAAGGTAGCTATGGTACGTGCAGAGGTATATATAGGGAAGAGATGGCATGCGCAGCGCTTAGTTAATTAGCTACGAATATGGACTGGGTTTTTGGGTTAGGAGTACATATAAAAAAATTTTGGTCCACGTTTCTCACGCCCTTAGTTAATTTAGGATTTAAGAGTATGTACGTAGTGAGCTTTTGGGTCAACGGGACTAGCCACTACTCGTCAAATTAAATGCACCAGACTGCAAAAGAATTTTGGAAATTTATTTTTTATCTATCTAGCTAGAAGTCCGAATCAAGGTATTCATAAAGACAATTAAACTCTCGTTTACCGATCGGCAGAAATATGTATAAATAGCATGGTTACATATACTTTTCACAATTGAGAGTAATGTTTCAGCGTTCATCTTGTATGTCATAATAATAAGTAATTAGGTTAATTACATGGAAAGCTAGGTAGGTAAGTAAGCTAGTACTGTACTCCAGGACTTATGGTCGATCAAGTCAAGTCATACAATATTCTGTTGGTAACTGATAAACACATAAATTAATGCAGGGGAAAATTACATCTATAGCAGGTAGCATAAATTCCTAAAGCTAAACTTTCTTTCGGTTCCTTTCTGTATTTTAATTTTTTGAGACTACCAGCTGGAGTCGCGATACAAAATGCCTTTGCGACTCTGCACATTTAATTGCGCGTCGAGAAAGCTCGCACATATTTTTTTTAAAAAAAAAGAAGAAAAGAAGAGAAAACTCACACATATTCATGCAGGTAACCAATGACAACTGTCAATAAAAAAAAACTGAAAATAACATTTCATGCGTAGATGTCATTGATTAATGGAGTACTCCCTCCATTTCCATCCCATGGTTGGTAAAGGTACTCTCTATGACTCTATCCACGATATCAACTCAAAGGATGTGCAGTCATCTCGATCATCTACTCCAGAAATGTTGATTAGCATATTGATCTCAGGCCCATGAGAAATTACAAAAAAGCCGCTTGTTCTGAACACATTAGATGGTATATGGTCCCAGTTAGGCTGAAGGCCCGGCCCACCATGAAATGGAAGCCATAAATAAATCCCATAACACTCGATGAACAATTCGAGGAGCAGCGAAACTGCCGCTCAGCCTGACGAAGAAAAGTAGCGCTCGCCGTGCGTCCATTCCCCACAATCGATCGACGCCGTTTCTCCCGCGATCCCGCCGCTGCTCCGTCCATGGTTGTCCCTCCTCCGCCCATAAATACTCCCCACCATAGCACCAATCCAAATCAATCAAACACCAACAGCAAGCAGCAATGGCATCATCCTCCCTGATACTGGCGTGCGTGGTGGCGGCGGCGATGGTGTCCGCCGTGTCGTGCGGGCCGCCCAAGGTGCCTCCTGGCCCAAACATCACGGCGAAATACGACAGCAACTGGCTTGAGGCAAGGGCGACATGGTACGGGAAGGCGACGGGCGCCGGGCCCGACGACAACGGCGGCGCGTGCGGGTACAAGGACGTCGACAAAGCCCCCTTCCTTGGCATGAACTCCTGCGGCAACGACCCCATCTTCAAGGACGGCAAGGGCTGTGGCTCTTGCTTCGAGATCAAATGCACCAAGCCCGAGGCCTGTTCCGACAAGCCCGTCATCGTCCACATCACCGACATGAACGAAGAGCCCATCGCCGCCTACCACTTCGATCTCTCCGGCAAGGCATTCGGCGCCTTGGCCAAGGAAGGCAAGGAGGAGGAGCTTCGCAAGGCCGGCATCATCGACACCCAGTTCCGTCGCGTCCGTTGCAAGTACCCCGGCGACACCAAGATCACCTTCCACGTCGAGAAGGGATCCAACCCCAACTACTTCGCCCTGCTCGTCAAGTACGTCGCCGGCGATGGCGACGTGGTGGAGGTGGACCTGAAGGAGAAGGGTTCGGAGGAGTGGAAGCCGCTCAAGGAGTCGTGGGGAGCCATCTGGAGGCTGGACACACCTAAGCCACTCAAGGGCCCCTTCACCGTCCGTATCACCACTGAGTCCGGCAAAAAGCTCGTCGCCGACGACATCATCCCCGCCGACTGGAAGGCCGATGCACTCTACAAGTCCAATGTCCAGCTCGACTAAGCATGCATATGTGCAGGGATCCGTCGATCGTGGAACGATGGAGTACACATTTTTATGTACTACCACCTCCGTCTCTATTTATACGAGGTTGGTTAGTTTAATTGAGCGCTAGCCAACGCCACAGCACAATTCGGAGGGAGTATCTGCGGGTAATATATATCAATAATTTTGGAGGGAGCTAGGTTCGTGGAGTATGCAGACAAAGCAATCTGCTCTCCCACCTGGCCCACGATCGTTCCTTCAATTCTTGCTGAGAATTTTTTTTTGATATATATAAAGATTATTTGGCAATTTTCAAGGTTTAAGGATTGTACTTGTGAAATATAATTTAAGGTGGCAAACAAATTTTACGACTGTCATTCTACTGTTATAAAAACAAATCTTGCTCCCGTGGTAAGTTTCTCCGTTTCGTCCATCACCAATCCGAAGTAGAGCGAGTCCGTTTCCTGCTTGCATAATGCGATTTGTAAGATCTGCATGCTTCTCACGCGTGTACCAGAGAAGATCGTGTCCGGTTCAGATCACGAATCTAAAGTGCACAGAAACACAATTTGTTCGAACGCAAATCCGTAATCGTTAAAACAAGCAAGCAATAATTTGCCACATATAACATGCACACATTAATTGGACGCAACAAATACGAACACCTTCCCCTAGATCATACTCCACTTCGGAAGCAGTTAAAAATCCGCAATTCATTATCCATATAAAAATTCTGAAAGGAAGCAGTAAACATTCTACAATCCATTATCCATAAAAATTCTGAAAGGAAGCAATAAAAGTAAAAGGGAAAAATGTTAAACAAATGGAGAAGCAAATGCCAAAACCAAACAAAATTTCCTCCACACCCCCTCCCGCCACCTACCGAACTTCATGATGCGGCAGCCTTAGAAGTCCGAATGGACGTGGCAACAACATGCAAGACCGATCATCCGGTGGAGTCAGTGGCTCCCCCAGGTTTATCCTTTAATTTTGCCAAATGCGACGACAACTATCTTCCATTGGTCCACCTACGACACGCCGCCCAACACTATTGGAAGAGAGATGCCACCGTCGGGTGCGCGATGGGGACAGGTTCCATGAGCGAGAGGGGGAGCGACACAACCTCTTTGTGGAGGAGCCAACCTTGTGGAATTGCGGGAGGGGGTCAGATGGGGACAGACTCTAGGAGTGAGTGGGGGAGCAAGGCCACCTCTTTGGTAGAGGAGCCAAGGACCCGTCGATTGTGGAACAATGGAGTACACATTTTTATGTACTACTACCTCCATCTCTATTTATACGACGTTGGCTAGTTTAATTAAGCTAGCCAACACCACAAAACAATCCCGAGGGAGTATGTATATATCAATAATTTTGGAGGAAGCTAGGTTTGTGGAGTATGTAGACAATGCGATCTCATCTTCCACCTGGTCCACGATAGTTCCTTCAAATCTTGATGAGAAATTTTTAACATAAAAATCATTTGCAATTTTCAAAAAATTAAGGATTGTACTTCATTTTTCACAAGTAGTAAATGACACACCATTTGTCTAAAAGCATGTTTGATATCATAAGTCAAACTAAATTTTTCTCATTAATAAAATAACAGAATGCAAAATATTTAATAAAGTTATTAACACCATATATCATTAATTCCAAGTTTAAATTAAATGGTCATAAAAATTCTGAATACAAAAACATAATTTTCATACTCTAATCTCATGCATACAACTAAACCAACGTAAAACCATAAAGAGTAAGTAAATGAACGGCGTAAATAAGTCCAAAACCCCGGGCAGCTCCAGGCCATAGGAGTTCTGAAACTCCCAAAAAGGATACGGTCCATGAATGCCAAAGCCACTGATAATTACAGCATGAGTCCAATACATCAAATGAGGAGAGGGATGCGCAAAATAAATATCATCAGTATACCTAGACACCGTATACACCAAATACACCAAGCATCGGACCCACACTGAGATATTGCCTTATGGCACGATCTACATCATGTGCAATGCATATATCAACTGGCTGAAAGTGCTTTATTTTCAATGTATCCTCCTTCAAGAAGAGAAAAAAAATGTAAAATATTAAAATAACAGTAAATTGCGTTGACAGTAAACAAACTTATTAGGTGGGTGCGAGCTTGTAAGATGCTTCTTTGGATGCACAAACTTGTCTAGTGCGTGCAAAATAATGACAAATAGCATATCATGACTAATTTTATTGATTTAAATGCTAATTAGAATGTTGTGAGCATGTATGTGAGAAGGATGTTGTGTAGATATACGCATATTCACTAATGGGTAGACTTAGGCATAATATTTACATAAAGAAACCTTATAAAATATATGCAAGTGATAAAAATAATAATGATAATTAAATACCAAGTACGTTGCTATTTTACAATACAGTGTCTAATGGTTACTCATATGTTCAACATTATATGTTAATAAGCATTTAACTTGACAAAACATGTCTTGCGGTGTCATGTTGGTCTTGTTTGCACACATCAAACAAATTAGTGCACCAAAATGAGAGTTTTGCAAGATCATGCACCAATCACCCTTGAGGTATAAGTTAGGCTAGCCAACCAAGTACATTATAAGCCCAAGGCCTACACGATATTGATAATATTTGATACAGAGACTGATATCGAGTCATAATATCCACACTTGTAATTTTAATAATTATTATAGGAGGTGTCATTTAAAATAGCTACAATTTAATATTCACCTATTGCTAACTAACACATGAATCCAAGCAATATTTTAGAATACTTGCTAATATATTCAATGTTCATTAAACGATTTTAATTTTTTTTAAGTTTACACTTTTTTATATTAAAATTTTGGCTAACCATAAACTACTTATGAGAGGAACTTTAGCTTTGTTATTAGGGCATGTGTTGAAATTTATGTATTATAAAACGATATGTTGCCCACCTCTGATGTTTTGTAGCGTATGCCTGTACGCTTTGCAGCGGTTAAACACATAGACATACGCCCTTTATTTTCGTTCGTTTTGATAGCAGAGGCTTTGACCTCGAGATCACGCCAACATAACTCGGCACAGGGCTGATCTTAGTAAGTGTTCTAGTGCATGCATGGTTGGTATAAATTAAAGTACTTAATTACCATGCCTAAAAAAAATTAACGAAGCAAGTGGTCACGGTATTGCGACAGTAGACAGAAGGCGAAGGAACACAACTCTTTGGCACTCATTAGCTTTTTTTCGTTAAGATAATCCGCCTATCAACAATAGACAATAATGATGCCATATGTTATTGATATAATATTTCACACTAGTTTTCCTATCCATAAATTAACTACAGCTCGGTGACTACTAATGCTTTTCACTCACGGTAACTATTAATTTTTCTTAAGTCAGAAATTGAATTATGGAGCTGTACAGATTTATTTGTATCTTTTACAGTTATTAAGCTTGCTTGATTGATAATATAATGCGTACCTCCGAATTTCCTTTGGTCCTTAGAATTAATGAGCACCTTTTGATGTACAAGGAGTATATCTGTTAACATGTCGATTTCGCCAAGTGAAGCGAGATCTAGCAGAACCATATGTTTCAAGACCCATCAGAACCTGCAAGCAAAAGCAAAATTGGTCACCTACAACCTAGGACATACCTAAAATTGCATGCAACCCAACAGTATGCATGCAAAGTCATATGGTCAAATAGTAACATAGCAAAGTCCTCGAAGTAAAGCCATACATGTAATTAAGAAAACAATCATTATTTGGCAATTTTCAAGGTTTGAAGGATTGTACGTGTGAAATATAATTTAAGGTGGCAAACAAATTTTACAACTGTCATATCTCTTTTCTACTGTTATAAAAACAAATCTTGTTCCCGTGGTATGTTTCTCCGTTTCGTCCGTCACTTTTGGTGGCAGTAGAGCGAGTCCGTTTCCTGCTTGCATAATGCAATTTGTAAGATCTGCACGCTTCTCACGCATGTACCAGAGAAGATCGTGTCCGGTTCAGAGCACGAATCTAATGCGCACAGAAACCCAATCTGTTCAAACGCAAATTTGTAATCGTTAAAACAAGCAAGCAATAATTGAAGTAGAAATTTTATACCTACAAACATGAATATTGAAAAATTATATGCAAAGAAAAGTGTATATAAGAGTTCTCTATACACAGTAAGGGAAGAGTTAAAAATAGAAAAAGAAATTGTATATAGGAAGTCTGTACATAGACAAATTCAAAAATACAAACTTAATACATAGAAACAAAAGTATGGAAAAATTTATATATAAACAAATAAATTATTATGAAATCTTTATATAAAAGGGAAAAGATATATACTTGAGATTTATATTTGTACTTTTGTACGTAAAAATTTTACACGCATAAATTCTATACCGTAGGAATATTTACTACAAGAATAGATGTATAAATATTTGGTATATGAACTTTATATATAGCAAGAAAATAAAAAAAAACATTGATTTTGGCATGTATGACCTGCGGCCTATAGTCCACCTAAAACCAGCCCAAGATAAAGCAGGGCTGTTTGGGAGAGCTTCTCCCAAAAGCTGCAGCTGTCAGAATTTGCCCCAAACGGTCTACACTTTTTGAGAATCTGCAGTTACAATTTCAGAAAAATGAACTAAGAAGCTAAAAGCTGGAGAAGCTGGATTTCAAAGCTTTTCTAGATTCTCAGAAGCTGGCTACCAAACAGCTGCTTCTCAGAATCTAAAACTCCCCCAAACAAGTCCGGCTGCGTTCGAATCCTCCTTATGGAGGAACGAACAGATTAGAATAGTAATGCACGTTAAACGAGAAACGTCATTAGCATGTGATTAATTAAACATTAGCTATTTTAAAATACATCGTTTAGCAATTTGGAAAGCGTGCACGCAAAACGGTAATAATCACTTTTTTTAGCCCACTGGCACATTCGAACGGGGCCTAAGAATGAAAAGAGAAAGCCCATCCCAACAAGAATCAACCAAGTCTGATCCATAAAGAAGGAAAAGGGAAGAGGAATCAACCGAGTCCGATCCATATGCACTTTGGTAGCTGGTGGGGTTCGGCGGAGAAGAGGAATTTCCTTCATCACCGAATTCGCTATGGCCCTAGCCCCGGTGTTGGAGAAACATGGAGGAGGAGGAGCCGCCGTCCACGGCAACGGCGGTGGCGGCGGAGTGGGTTGTATTGCACCGGTACCCAACCAGCCGCAAGGACGACGACGACGACGGTATATTCCTCTCGCTGGCGGCGCCCCCGCGCATCTCGCTCCTGGCCGTGCCCCCGGCAGCCCGGGGCAGCCGCGTGCTCGCCGCGGACCCCTCTGGCATCCTTCTCATCTCCATATTCTCCGGCGCAGATCATCCGTCCTACCTTATCTGGGACGCACTCCACACCAACACCACCCACTACATCTCCTCCTCTACCGAGACGCCTTCCTCCTCCTGCGCTGGCCTCCTCGTGCTCCCCGCAAGATTCAGCCACAACCACACCATGCTCGCTGAGCTCTCCTTCGCTGCACCGCCGCCGCCGTCCTTGGCTGCTACTCCTACTCCACACAAAATCCCAATTGGATCCACAAGATTCTACACTCCCCTTTCAAGTTCCGTCTCCCGTGGCATAGTTCCTATGCTCTCTCTTACAATGGCAGACTCTGGTGGGTTGATCTCTTGCAGGGCCTCCTCGCTTGCAATCCCTTTGCCAACAATCCTGATGTGACCATGACTTCTACAGATACAACCATTGGTCACATCATATACACACAAGTGATATCGTTTCATAACAAGCTTCGATTTAATTTAATTAAGAATATGACGCTACCTAATAATGAAAATATACATATTTGTGTGTTTAGGAGTGCAAGTAATATTTGGAGCCAAATATGGAAGATGCACACGTTGTCCATGGTGCATGAACAATAGGAGATGAAGGCCGTCGCGTTCTGGAATCCAATTCGGCCACCCAATACTGCACTGACTTCCAACGGCCGCCAAATCATCATACAAGCTCCGTTTTGGGCCCGTGAGTACTTGATGGAAAGGTTTCGGAGTCCTCTTTCCAATGGATCTAGCGTCGTAGCCAAATTCCATTCGAGTCAACAGGAATCGCGAAAACAAGACGCTGCATCGCCAGTAATGGTCCTATGGGCCTGTAACTTCGTCTGGGACCCTGATCGAAGAGGGGCCCAAGTGGGGTGCACCCCAAACTGGTGGAGCACGACCCTAGTGAACCCTAGGACGTCCTCCCACTCCTTTAAATAGTTTTCTACTCCTTTAGGGTTAGTTGGATTTTGTTAATTGTAAGTTTAGCCATTGCTACTTCGCTTGCAACGCGCGTGTCGGCTAGACCGTCCGTCTGCTTGTTCAGAACCCCACTCTATCGTGTATCGATCAATACTTGTGCGTCTTGTTTATCTAGCAATTCAGTTGCTTTTTATCTTGTTCTTGCTCGTTCTCGATTGCTTGCCGGAATAGGGTTGATCTGCATCGGCAAGATCAACAAACCCTCGGAGAGGTGTATCGATCGCTAAGGCGCAACACAACAACGTCTCGTACGGTTGCAGTCGGATCGTCAACGTTTCTCCCAATCGTAGCTATCATCAACTCGCCGAAAGATCGGGCCACCCTCGTGCACATAAAGTGGTATCAGAGCTTTCGTTGCTCGGTGAGTTTTTATTTACCTATAAACCAGAAAACAGCCACAAAAAAATAGAGAGATTTTTACCGAGCCATCGTTGAGCCTTTTGCTTTGTTCTTTTCAGTTTTTGCATTGTTGAGTTTTGTGTTGCTTTGTCGAGTCGTGTTGCTGGTCTTAGTGTTAGTTCCGTCTAGAGTTTTGAGTTCTGTTCACGTCTTCTACACCAGTGTTGTCGTCATCGTCGTGTCGGTTGTCGCTGGGAACAGCGAAAACGGAATCGGTTCTCCGCCAGCGTTCCGTTTTGACAGTTTGCAGCAATTTTCGTCGGTCTATTTGTAAGTTCCAACTCGGGTTTGGGTGTTGCATTGCCGCACTTTGGAAGAATACCGAACAAGTCTAATCCGCAGATTGGAGAGTGTTGTTGCCGTGGGGAGGAGAGAAATAGATCTCGGGAGTCAAGCTTACCTCTTGCGCAAGAAAGGCAGGAGTCCAAACAGATCTCGGGAGTCCACACTTTCCCTCCACCGAATCCACCTTCCACCGATTTCTTTTTCCCCACTTGATTCTGAAATCCCTTTCCCTCCCACAAAAATAGGAAGGTTTGATTCGTCTCGCATTCATTCCATGACAGCTTGACATACCAGAAGTAAAACGGCCATAAATCGCTCATATGGAGTCCGTTTGGGATGTATAAGTACTTGATGGAAAGCTTATTTCGAGTTCTTTCCAGTGGGTCCAGCCTCATGGTCAGATTTGTTGTGCGCAAGTCGCAGTTATTAAAACAAATGTCATGTTCTATTGAGTCCGAGTCTGGAAAAGAAAAGAAAAGGGTACAATTCAGTTTCTTGTTCTTGGTTTTGTATATCAGAGTGATGCTTTGAGTTGTTTCTAGTGCTATCTTGTGGTATCGTTTGTGTCTAGGCTCGTGTCTTTAGTTTGTTCTAGCCTAGGACCAGCACGATACTTGACTTTGACCGATTATTCAACTTTGCATTATCTGATTTGAGCATTTACTATCCTTGCTACATACTTAAGCCTACCCAGAGCTCCACAGATTTGACTGCAGCTGTACAGATTGTGAACGTATGTGTTAAGGCATCGATACATCCAACCTCCATCGGGTTCTTGGTTGAGTCGGTGTGGACACCATCCAGCTGCATTGGTAAGAACTTGTAAGAGGTCGATAATAAGCTTGAGTGTGTGTGATTTTTGAGCCTCCACTACCTAGTAGTTGATAGGAGCGTGCATAATTTTTGTGTATGTTTCTTGTTTCCTACTAACCATGGTAGGGTTACACAACGAGATTGGAGTTGCTCATGGTCAACGTGGGCCTTTTCATGTTCGACGACAAATGGCGCATGATCAACACGACGCATATAAGGTACATGACAATAATCTGGCGAGAGTAGAATCTGTTTTACCATCTTTTGATGGAAAGTATGATTCTGCTGCTTATGTTAATTGGGAGCTAGCAGTAGACAAACAATTTGATGAGTATGATTTCTCTAATGCTCAAATGATTAAGGTTGCTTAGTAATAAGTGTACCGGTTTTGCATCTTTTTGGTGGTATACTGTGGGCAATAAGCTTGAAACTTGGGATGAATGTAAAATATTGATGAGGAAAAGATTTGTGTTTTCATACTATAGACGTGCTCTACTTGAGAAATTTGAACATCTTAAACAAAGTGACAAAACTGTGCGGGAGTACTTTCAGGACTTTAAAATTTGTATCACTTATAGTGGTTTACAAGAATCTAATGAGAACACAATGACTAGATTTTTGAGAGGACTTAATTCCAATATTCAGGCTGGACTTGTTAATGTGACATACAATCATATAGGCCAATTGTTCATGCTTGCTTGCAATGTTGAGCGCAAAATTTTGGAAGATCCAATGAAGAAACAAGCTATGCTTGTGCCTCCTATCACTGATATTTTGCAGGAAGTTGAGAATAGCCCTCAAAAGGAGACGAACAATATGATCGTGATGTCGCTTCCATCACTCGCTAAAGAAGAGGAGAAGGCTGATGCACCTACATTATCTGAAGAGGGCAATCAAGGTAAACTAAATGGTGCTGAATTTACACAAGGTGATTTTGTTATTGATGAATTACATTTTTCCACTATCCATGCTAATCTAGAGCAAAATTTAGTGGAACCTATTTCTGATTTGCCTTTGTCACAAGTTGATATTGATTCTGTTCCTTGTGATAAAGAAGAGTTGTGTGATAATGCTTCACTTATATCCATGCCACAACTAGTTAATGAACATGCTTCTTTTATACTTGATCCTCCAAGTGCTGATTTTAAGCATGTCATTCATATTGCTAATGAGGTTGATGAACTTAAATTTCTATCTTCTTCAAATACTTTGGGCTATATTCAGTTTGATGATTTTTGTGAGCATTGTTTGAAAGAGAAAATGTTTGCTAATTCTGATTTGCCATGTCCTAGTGATGTGATTTTTCATATCTTTGGCAAGCATAATAATAAAGGAGTTTATTTGGTGCACAAAGTTTATATCTGTTCAGATCTGCGACCTCCTCTTGTTGTGCTAGGAAATAACAAACTAGGAAGTAGTGATTTAACTAATCATATTATTTCGAGTTTGTTTTCCTTTGATGCAAATAAATAGGTTAGTTCTGAAGAAGGGGAGCGATCAAATCAATCAATGTTGCCCTACACTTTTACAACTACACCTGATGAGCTACACATATTAAAACCGAGGACGGTTTTTCTTGAAGAAGGGGAGGATGATGTGACCATGACTTCTACAGATATAACCATTGGTCACATCATATACACACAGGTGATATCGTTTCATAACAAGCTTCGATTTAATTTAATTAAGAATATGACGCTACCTAATAACGAAAATATATATATTTGTGTGTTTAGGAGTGCAAGTAATATTTGGAGCCAAATATGTAAGCATGGTGCATGAACAAGAGGAGATGAAGGCCGTCGCGTTCTGGAATCCAATTCGGCCACCCGATACTGCACTGACTTCCAACGGCCGTCAAATCATCATACAAGCTCCGTTTTGGGCCCGTGAGTACTTGATGGAAAGGTTTCGGAGTCCTCTTTCCAACAGATCTAGCCTCGTAGCCAAATTCCATTCGAGTCAACAGGAATCACGAAAACAAGACGCTGCATCGCTAGTAATGGGCCTATGGGCCTGTAACTTCGTCTGGGACCCTGGTCCAAGAGGGGCCCAAGTGGGGTGCGCCCCAAACTGGTGGAGCATGACCTAGTGAACCCTAGGACGTCCTCCCACTCTTTTAAATAGTTTGCTAGCCCTTTAGGGTTAGTTGGGTTTTGTTAATTGTAAGTTTAGTTATTGCTACTTCGCTTGCAGCGCGCGTGTCGGCTAGACCGTCCGTCTGCTTGTTCAGAACCCCACTCTATGGTGTATCGATCAATACTTGTGCGTCTTGTTTATCTAGCAATTTAGTTGCTTTTTATCTTGTTCTTGCTCGTTCTCGATTGCTTGCAGGAATAGGGTTGATCTGCACCGGCAAGATCAACAAACCCTCGGAGAGGTGTATCGATCGCTAAGGCGCAACACAACAACGTCTCGTACGGTTGTAGTCGGATCGTCAACGTTTCTCCCAATCGTAGCTATCATCAACTCACCGAAAGATCGGGCCACCCCCGTGCACATCAAATCCCCACCTCCACTTTGTCCCGCTCCAAAGCTGCTGCCGCAACCGCACATCAAAGCGCCTCGCCACCAATCGCTGTGTGGCTCTTAGCCGTGGGAAGCTGCGCTTGGTGGTCATGACCACTACACGCATGCCCAAGATCAAATTGTGGACACTCGCTGATCATGAGGCTGCCAAATGGACTCTGGATTTCGATGTCTCCATCTCGGGTTTTCAGACTGACGCCAAGCTTGCCTTCGTCCACCCCACTAACCCCCACGTGGTCTACTTCTTCCTAAAACACCAGCTCACTGCCGTGGACCTGCAGACGATGAATACTATTGGGACAGAGGATCATGACCCTTCTAGCAGCCTAGTTCATATGGATAAAGAGGTTCCAGAGAGTGCATCCAATTTCACACTTCTTCCTTGGGCACTCCCACCGTCCCTAAGAACGACTTTATCAGGTTTGCGTTACTACTGATACGACGAAGCTACTTAATTCTCTGTTGATTACTCAATCATATCGTAGGCTACAACTATTGTATGTGGTATACTGTCAGTAACTCAAATTTCTACTACATCAACTAAGCGGATCACAGCGAGAGTAATAATTTTCTTACTTTCGTGCAAGGGAAAATCAGTGGCAAGCCATAACTTTAGTTCTAATCAAGTACATAGGGGATTAGTGTTGAAGGTGTAGGTATTATTACTCCCTCTGTCCCAAATAAAGCAATTCCTCGCATCCCGAGGGAGTGTTTTGGGGGGACAAAGTTTAGACTCTGAAGTTTATTCTTTTTTGGATGGACGAAGAAACTATCTAGGGAAAAAACCAAGGCATAGACTATTTATTACTTCTGCAACAATATATAATATGAATCACAGGATTTTACTTAATTTTGAATTACCTTTGCCTTTTTGTTTACAATTGATATTGTTGTGTTTTGTTTCAATAGGTCCATCGCTGGCACAAGATACAGTGCCCACCTTTAATTTTGATTCTGTTGCGGATTCTTTCAGTGAGGCATATGGCTCTGCACTTGCTGACATGGAGTTTCACGAGTTGGCTGGAATCGCACTTGCATCTATTAACAAAGGAAAGAAGGAGGTATGCACTCTACCTATATGATGTGAAAGTTGATTAGTTGGACTAGGGATGACAATCCTACCCATGGCATTGGTATGTGTGGGTACTGTGCTCCATGGGCACTGGCATGGGTTTATTTTGTTGATTGTGGGCGACCAGCCGACCAGGTGCCCGAAATTCTAGCGGGCGGGTGTGGGTATTGTTTTATGCTCGTATCGGGTTTTGACTAAATGGGCATGTTTTTTTTTTTGCTCGAGTTTGACCTGATCCATTACCATCCCTAAGTTGAACCTGTAAAGTTGATTCCTTTTTTATGTGTTAATACCAAACATTCTGGCAGGAAAACAAATTCAAGCTATCCGAGCGACTTTTTATGCAAATCTTTTTGGAGCAAACTGATACAAAGGAGAAGAAATATGCTCATCTCAACTTTTATGGTGCCACTGACTCTGAAAGGACTCTAGTGTTTGCCGAGTTCCACACAGATGCCGTGTGTGATAATGAGCCCAATCAATGGGCCTTGTCTGCATGCAAAACATTGAAAATGAACTATCATGGTAATACCTTCTCTTCCAAGAATTGCTTTAGAAGTCTGGGCCTGTTATTTCGTATATATAATGCATTGCAAGTGATAAGGTTCATAACATGCATCTCAAAATAGAGAAGTCTGGGCCTGTTATTTTGTATATATAATGCATTGCAAGTGATAAGGTTCCTAACATGCATCTCAAAATAGAAAACACTTATAGATAACTAAAACATGCCGACTATAAGCTTTTGGTTGACACTGCAACTCGTAGTTGAGGGTGCAGATTGGCTGTACCCTGATGGTATTTCTTTTACAAAAGAGAACCTTATTTTTAGTTCATGATGGGTTGTGTGACACAATGACTAGGCGGATATAGTGGGGGAATGTGAGGGCGGTTATTGTGCTGTGTTGGTAGGCCCGCATAAGAATCAGACTCATGAACAGAGTAGCTGAGAGTAATTATTTGATTGAATGTTTATTTGTTCCATAATTATGTCCTTTGTGCGCCCAAAAAAAAAACACATGGACACCTTAGTCCCTGTTTCATAAAGAACTCTGGACAATTTCAAAATCAGAGCATTGCTAAAGCTTATGGAGGGTGTATCCATACATTATGTACTAACTCTTTGGATTGTAGTCCTTGAGCCTCAAATGTTTAGTTTACCCATCACATTTGTCAGACTGACAAAAAGTCTGTAGTTCTGTACTCTGTGGCCAATCTTAATCTATGAGAAGTAAATGGCAAGTAGTTATATATACTGTATTAAGCACTGAGAGGCAGCAAAATTTTGGTTTGATTACTGACTAATATTTTATGTTTCATCCAATATTTTAGCCATAATCTGGATCTGGAAGATAGTTTGCACTTTAATTACCAGAGAACTGCCCAAATTAGTTCACACCGAAGACATTGTCTGAATGAATGCAACCTATTGTTTCTTGCTGCATCCTTTTTTTT
Organism: Leersia perrieri; assembly: GCA_000325765.3. NCBI lineage: Eukaryota > Viridiplantae > Streptophyta > Magnoliopsida > Poales > Poaceae > Leersia > Leersia perrieri. The sequence continues at coordinate 355,846 of CM002481.1, forward strand.
CATTTCACCACCAACCAAACAGCCTTCAATTGCTCTAAATTGTAGCCACCCTGTCCTACATGATCTGCTGGAATGGTTAAGCGTAGGTCGGTGATAACACTTTTCATTCACTTTGGTTATGTGTTGTTAAGTAAACCTTCGCCATTACCCAGACAACCTTCAGTTGTTTTCAAATTTAGCTAGCGTGTATTGACGTGACTGCTGAAATTGTTAGGCTGTGTCAAATATTTTGTGATAACATTTTTCACTCACTTTAGAATTTGGATATATTTCCTTTGCATGTTGGTATCTATCCACATGCTGTGTCCAGAACTGAATCAAGCATCGCCAAATCACTAGGGAATTGGTTTTTTTCCTCTTTGAGATTTTGTGATTTATGCCCCAGTTGATGTCCTTATTCAACTTTTTCTCTTATTTGAGATCTCATTTTGTGGGAGGTTATTATTAAGGCTCCCTGGTTACAAACTTACAATTACACCATGATTTGTTTTAGTTTCAACGAATTCTTCTGTTACACAGAGCTAACAAATTACTTGGAGTATTATTTAGATTTGAGAATGTTGGTCGCCTCAGAAACACTAGACAAAGAATTTATTTTTTATACTTTTGCAGGTGGACTGTATGGTGAAGATGCTGATCAGCGACGAAGCATGGGGTCAAAGAAGAGGAAGAAATCTATTTATTGTTTTGCATGTACCGCTGAGTTGTTGCATCCCATCAGTGGCTTTCATGGTGGTTATGCTGGTATGAGCGCAATGTAACTGCATTCATATTGGCAGGGCTCCAGCTCTAGCTCCAAGAGCATCCAGCCCAACCAAAACTTATATTTGTGGACGGATGTACTAGGTTACAGGGAAATACAAATAGCATACACGAGGGGAACCTTTTTCATAGCAGGTTACAGGAAAGTATATAGAGCATACACGAGGGGGCCTTGCATAGTTATAGAGCAAGATGGTTACAGAAAAAATATAAATATCTGTAATTCATTCATCCAAGCCTATCATATAGTCCTCGGCATAATGGCCTCCTCTGTAGGTACTTCCTGTGGGGTGCTTAATCTTTTCAGGACATGCGTAGCAATTTTTTTCATCATATCGTTCCTCTGGCAAATAAATCAGCTCATCCTTCATACCACCTACAAAACATACTTTATAAGCATCTCAAAGGAAAACTAACCTTAATAATTTTCAAGAGCCACCGTAATCTCTCCGGTCATTAATATATGACGTTTTTAACACTAATTTTAGTGTTAAAAACGTCATATATTAAAATATGGAGAGATTACTCGTGTACATTAGTACGCGTTGAGGCAAACATGCACACGAGATGGAGTAGCTCACTAGTAGGGCGAGATGTACGTGCATGGTATGGGGTGCGGTGCGGCGCATCCAGAGCGAGCCGAGCCGTACGTACGTATTCGTCATCCACTGTGCGGTGCCTGCCTACGTATCCTCAATCACGGGTTGGCGTACGTAGCAGTAGTCTGTATTTTTATTTTACTTTTTTAATTTTTGTTTTGGGCAAGCACAGCACAGGAGTTTGCTTTCCTCGATCGTTTCAAGTTGTCCGCTACACTCTCCGAGTGGTGGATTTTTGTGCCCGGCCTCTCTCCTGTCGTGCCAGTAGGGTACGGAGAGTCAAACCAGTGTCACCGGAGAGGAGAGGAGAGACGTTTGTGCCTGACAATTAAGAGAAGACCATCCCAACCCAAGCCGGCGCCGGGGTTGATGATGATGATTGTCCCGCGCGTGTGCGGCGACGAAGAGCTCCCGGCATCATCAGCGCTACAGGTTGCCTAATTCTTCATTAATTAATTTCTCCATCTCTGTGTGTGTGTGTGTGTGTGTGCTGGTCTGATTTTCAGGTGTTTTGCGCTTCGTTGAGATGGGTGTTCCGGCCAGACCAAGGGTGATCGTCAGCCGGTCCTGTGCCACGGTCAGGGACGTCAACCGTGGCTCTCAATGTACACTCTGTGCCACCACCACCACCAGGACGCTTGGTCATGGACAATCCAGCACGAGGTCCGTTTCCGACAAATCTGGTCTCACCACAGCTACCAGGCCAGCGGTTTGCCCCCAAAGGTTCCTAGGCTTGCCTGCGTCGACCCCAACAACTCGGACGTCGTCTATTTCTTCCTCAACACTTTCTTTGCCGTTGATCTCTCTTCCACCTCTCTTCTCAAGTACTCTCATTATAGGCTACATAATCCTCCGCGGACGTTCATGTCTTCCTGATTCGTTCTATCTTGCTAGCTCATTACTGCACGCGCGCGGCTAGCTAAGAGAAAACAATTGTCCGGATATCCCAAAATGGCCTTTGGATAATTAGAAACCCATGCATAGAGCATCCTAAAGTTTCTGCAATATTTTCAGATAATCCGAAGGTACTTTTGGATAATCCGTAACACATCCAGAGAATATCTCAATTATTAAAGATAGTTTCGGACAATCCAAAACTCACTGCAAAAACCCAAGTCACTCATCAAAACAACCATAACTTTTTGCTCGCTAGTCTATTTTCAACGATCTTGGACTCTATGGAAATCTCACTTAGAGGTCTACTGTGGGGACACCCGGTTTAAGTACGGTGTCCCGAAACCACCCGTGATCGTCTAGGATTCCGACCACGCACAGATTGATAAACAGAATTGCTTACGATTACATAACCAGGTTTTTACACAAAAATATTTTACATAAAGCAAACTATGACAACTATGACAGGTTTTAGGGGTCGACAGGCTAAACTTACCATACACACCTAACCTACAAATAGAAGATCCACACGCAAAAGCCAACTAAACCACCACAAGCACGCCTGAGAGCAGGACGACCTAGAACTCGAACTCCTCGCCGAAGAACTCTTCACCTTTCTGCGCTTCCTCGTCAAAGATTTGATCATCTGAACCACATTTTATACAGGAGGTGAGTACCGATGTACCCAACAAGCCACGAGCCGAGACAATACAAATGTAATATAAATGCAAGGCCTACAAGGAAATAGAAGCTCATCAAAGAGGGTTTCATAACAAGCCTATGATAAGTAGTTTTGCCCTACTTTGATAAACATTTTATTTGCAAACATTTATAAAGCGATATTTAAAATGGTGGCAAAATTAATACACCAACATCCTCATCTTAATCATGTCCACATTTTAATTATAAAATCTACTCATACCATGAGAATAGGAATCACCCCATGACATAGCTTCTTAACCGGAAGCACGGCACATTCGAATGGTTTGGTTTCATCTCTGCAGAGACTGCCCAGCTTTACCCACAAGATAAAACGACATGATCGGGGTCGAGATAACAGAGCTGTTCGATAGTCCCACCACATTAGTTTCTGCCTGATGGCCCTACTGCCCCGTCCTAGCAGATGGCGCACATATCCGGCCAAAGACTGGCTTAGATCCACTGCTTACACGGGCCCACCGTTACGGATCACGGCAACAGTATAGGCATAGTGCCTAATACCCGTGTCCGCCCCAAGACTGATCATAAGCAAAATGGATAGCGGCAACAATACAAGCCTAACGACTTGCATTCGTATCCACCTCATGTATCCTTCCCCTACAGACATTCATATAGTGGGACCATGTATTAAGCAAAGTCCGATTACTCGGTCCTGGGGATGAGAGCAAATTACATCACTTTTCATGGCATAAGCGGGTTGTCCTTATATCCGGGGAAGCAACCAAACAAACATAGGCACATGCACACACGTACAAGGCCTCTCAATCCAACATATCCATCGTCTCCCGGCGATTAACTCCCATATCACTCCAGACGAGTGATTCATATAAAAACACATTTTATAACGCCCGACGGAATCATCAAGTGATTGCGGGCATCCATAGGTGTGTAGAGAGAGTGGTGGTATTACCCACTGGGGTACATGATGGTATAATTAAATCTAAGTCTAGGTTGACAATATATCATGGTATAACAATTCAAAGGAATTGGGAAATAATAACAAATTAAATAATAGGTCAATAACTATATATCAGAATTATTTAGAATTTAATCATACGCAAAATAATTTCGTAAATAAATAATGCATGAAAAATAACTAAGTGGTTCTCTACTTAGGTACAATTTGTTCAAAGGAACGGAGTCGTGGCTTGCCTTGCAAAATGTGGTCTTCCGATGCTTCATCGTAGCCTTCTGGGTCCACGTCGGCTCTTGCGGCGTCCTCGACATGATCTAGCATACACACACAAAGAAACAAATGCAAATAAGCCTATAAGAACAAGGGCTACAATTAAACGATAAAATAATTGGCTTGAATTGGAGCCGGAATGACAAATATCAATGAATCGGAAATTGAATTGGGATAAATAGACATGGATTAAATATGTGTATGCATAGCTGTAGCTTCTGTGGGTTTTCTCTAAATAGATGGCAATTATAATCAAGGTACTGTAAAGTGTAAACTAAGAGAATTGAGTTGGAAAATCAATAGGAATTTTAATGGATTGAGATGGGCTGGTTCTAGTGAGGTTTAAGTTCTATTTGATGTTCTGGTGGAGTTGGTTCAGCCTAACCACGAATGAACAGTGCTCAGCCAGTACTGTTCATCTTCTTCAGCTAGCAGGAAGGGAGGGGAAAGGGCGCCGGTGCTCCAGCGGCCAAATGGCAACAGTAACAGCGTCAAGACGCGTCCCTCGACGAGACTCATCCACAGGAGGTAGCAATCGGAGAGGATGATGATCGAAACGTTAGGAACACAGTAGCTAAGTTTTCAGCCATGGGAGAGAGAGAAAAGAGGGATTTGGTATACAGTGAGGGTTTTGGTGAATTAGTGGCGTCACCACGCGTCCCAGGGAATAGAGAACCCATTTTTCATGATCATCCGGACGGGGGATCGCTGGAATGGGCTGGCGGGGTTGGGGTGGATCTGAAGGGAGGGTTCAACGTGGGAGGCCTTCCACAGAGGCAGGGAGGAGGGGATGATTTTGGGAAAAACATATACCGGAGGGAGACGATGCTGGTGGCGCAGCAGAACGACGGGAAAAGGTCTGCAGCGGTGGATCGACCGATGACCTCGACGGCGACCCAACGGCGGCGCGAAGAGATTTCTGAAGCAGGGAGAGCTCGGGGATTGCTTTCCTTCCAGAGGAAGGAAGAGGGGGTGGGAAAGGATGACCACGGCGGCGTCGCCGGCTTAAATAAGCAGTGGAGGACGGAGATCGATGGCATCGGCGAATTTGGCGGTGCGTCGAGATTGGGACAGGAGAGCTCGAGCTGGCTATTTCGGGTTTCTTCGGTCGACGCGGAAGACATGCAGATCACCAGCAGCCTAGGCGAGCAGGTGCGGGAAGTCGGCACCCTTCTCTCGCTGCGTGCGATGGTTAGCAATTGTGGCAGCGGCGTTGGCTTGCAGCAACGCAGACAGCAGCGGCTCAGTTTGGACTGGGTTGGATAGCAGCTGCAGCTGGGCTTGCCTGCTGTTACGGACGACGCGGGAAGCGGTGTCAACTCAAATACCGCCGAGGCAATTGGGCCGAGAAGGAGTGGCAGGCCCACTAAGACTAATCGCCGATACATTAGCGGCGATTGGGCCACTCGTTAGGCTATATATAGCCGGGAGGAACAGAGAGAGAGGGACGAGTTGTAATTGAACTCCTGTTTTCCCTTCTAAATACAATCATTCCTCTCTCTGTTCTATAGCCGTATCTTGCTCTTCTAGAATCCTCTCGAATCTTCTATATTCTTAGTGTAGACGTAACAATCTGGTATCAGAGCCTCATCCACATCCTGGAGAAACCACGGTTCCAAACGCGACTGCAACAGCAAGTTGAGGAGATGGAGAAACAGAGTGGGGAATTCGGCAAAGCGCTTGCGGAGATTCAGGAATCCATCGCCAAACTGGTCGGCAAGCAGACGGAGACCCACGAGATGGTGATCAAACTCGACCAGGCGGCGTCGGGGTGGCGACCACAAGTGGATGCTGCGATCAAGGGGTTGAGGACGGATGTGGAGGC
>CM002481.1:361931-393754 GCA_000325765.3 Leersia perrieri
CCCACTAAGACTAATCGCCGATACATTGGTGGCGATTGGGCCACTCGTTAGGCTATATATAGCCGGGAGGAACAGAGAGAGAGGGACAAGTTGTAATTGAACTCCTGTTTTCCCTTCTGAATACAATCATTCCTCTCTCTGTTCTACAGCCGTATCTTGCTCTTATAGAATCCTCTCGAATCTTCTATATTCTTAGTGTAGACGTAACACCTGCCCTGTCGGCTATGTGGAGAGCTGGGCTTGGATGGCCTAAATCAATAAGACATTGAATTGGGAAAAAGAAGAAAAGGAGAAAAAGAGATGGACTGCACACAGGAGGTTTGGATTCGAAAATATGGTGATAGCTGGGAAGTCTGGACGTATATTTTAGAAGGAATATTTGTGTAGGATTTATGAAATGGATTCTGTTACAGAACCTTGGAATAGAAATTTGAGATGGAAAATGAACAAAGTTAATGGTGGAATAAACTTCAGATGGATGGGTGGGGTATTTGGATTGCACTGTTGAATTTAGAAGGTGAGTAACAAGGTAAATAGGATCGGAAGAGCTCCAACTCAAAGAAAACGAAACACGGTGACTTTGAAACATTTTCGCAAAAATTTTACCCTGAAAAATCTAGTATGTTACATCTACCCATCACAATTCTGAACAATGTCTAAACCACTCATACGATAGGTTAAAACCTATCTTTATCTCAAGATAGCACTAGGATACATTACTTTCAGCACCGAGACATAAACAAATGCATCAAAGTTGCATCCCTCTTAATAATACAACATTCCTATACTCAAACGTAAAAAATGCCACGGAGGGGTAAAATTGTAATTTTGTGTCTCCACCGAGTGATCTCCCCTCATCTGTTCGCTGTCCACGTGCCTCCCCCTCATCAGTTTGATGGCGATGGACTCGATTGATCGGATCTGATGCCTTCCAACGATAAGGAACGAGATAAACACCGTCCCTGGAAAATAGAGAAAAAAAGAAAGGCAATCTTACCCCTATTCATTTATTAGTAAATAACTAATACGTCCTTTTAAATGAACGGTTGAGATCATTTCTACTGGAAGCATAATACTTTCAGTAGAGAGTGCCAGGCAGGAGGTCTCCGATGCCAGGCCCTACTTGGCGATGATGTAGTTGAAGGCATAGTCAACCTCACCGCTTGATTTGCAACCGATGTTGTGGGTGTCACAATCGACGAGCCCCTGTTCCGACAGGTCCACCAGGCCTCGGTTGTCCCTGGCCCCTTGGATGGCGTAGTGGCTCTCCATCGCCCCGTCGCAGTGAATGCCCATCTTGAACCGCAGTTGCCCTGGGACTTGACCGGACTAAGGAACGAGCCTGTGCCACAGCTCTTGCTGCGCCAGTCAATGGAGATGTGGAGAGTGAGGGACCTGTCGCCGTGCCTCCTCATGGGCAGAGTGCGTGAGCGCCGACCTCCAACTTGTTGCACTTGTAGTAGCTGTTGAACTTGCCGTCGGTAATGTCGTGAAGCCGTTCAGCCCTGGCGTCTGGCCTGCTGCTGTCGCATGGAGATGGACGTGCCGCACCAAGTCCTTGAAGAAGGAGAACCGGCGGAGCTTGTCGACGGGGTGGCGCGTCATGTTGTATCGCATGCCCCATCGCTCATAGAGGCGCCACAGGGACTCCTCGGACTTGAGGTCCTCATCGGTGAACTTGACACCGACGGCCGCTGACTCTAGCAGCGCCAGCAATGCCAGCGCCATGCCAAGCACGACGAGCTTCTTGACCATGGTGTCTCACTCTGCTCTACAATCTCTCTCTAATAGCTCTCTCTCTCTCAATGTCGTGGGAGCATGCGCTTCTTCGAAGGGTCGGTCACCTTTTATCCTGCCCAGCGCAATGAGCGAGCAGGAGCTGGTGGCGGCAACAGGTGGACCGGGGCCACGACACACAGAGCAAGGCGAGCCGGCTGGCGATGTGGTGCTATGCGCGTCGAAATAGGCCAGCTCATGGACGTGATAAGGGGTAGATCTAGCACTAGGGGGGGCAGTCGGGGCTCAAGCCCCCTCTACCCTTGTAGAAACCATAGGAGCCCCCACAAAGGCCCACTAAAGTCATTTGCCAAATGTTAATGTAAAGGGGGGATAAATCTCTACCTAGTAGTTGAGCCCCCATATTGTAGGACTGATACATGTGGATTACACAATTACACAGCATGATTTAAAGATAAGAAAACTCATAATAAAACTTTTATAAAGTAAATATCATTTTTTATGGTTGGCCTGGCCTGCTGCTGTCGCATGGAGATGGACGTGACGCGCCGAGTCCTTGACAAAGGAGAACCGACGGAGCTTGTCGATGGGGTGGCGCGTCATGTTATAGTGCGCGCCCCATCGCTCGTAGAGGCGCCACAAGGACGCCTCGGACTTGAGGTCCTCATCGGTGAACTTGACACCGGCGGCCGCAGACTCTAGCAGTGTCAGTAATGCCAGCGCCACGCCGAGCGCGACGAGCTTATTGACCATGTTGTCTCACTCCGCTCTACAATCTCTCTCTAGTATCTCTCTCTCTCAATGTCATGGGAGCGTGCGCTTCTACGAAGGGTCGGTCCCCTTTTATCCTACCCAGCACAATGAGCGAGCAAGGGCTGGCGGCAGCAGCGGGCGGAACGGGGCCACAACACACAGACCAGGGCGAGTCGGCCGGCGAGGTGGTGCTGTGCGCGTCGAAATAGGCCAACTCATGGACGTGCCAAAGGGTAGAACAAGCACGGGGCAGTGGGGGCTCAAGCCCCCTCTACCCCCGTAGCAACCATAGGAGCCCCCAAGTCATTTGCCAAATGTTAATGTAAAGGGGGGATAAATCTCTACCTAGTATGTTGAGCCCCCACATTGCAGGACAGATACATCTGGATTACAAAAATTACACACCTTGATTTAAAGATAAGAAAACTCATAATAAAACTTTTATAAAGTAAATATTATTTTTTATGGTTGGTCAGAATGCACATATAGTCGTTATTCCTACCCATTGCTTATAACTTTTAGGAAAAAGTCCACTTTACTACCTTCAAATATGGCCTTGGAGCAAATAACCCCCTAATCTTTAATTTGGTTTACTTAAACCCCTGGGATCTCAAATCCGGATCTTTTTTCACCTTTCCAATTTAATACAAACCACTTTGCTGATGTGGCATGTGGGTTAGGCGGTTTTGAACTTCTAGCTGGGAACATGACGTGGAGGGCATTGGTGTTGGTCTTTAGCAATGCCGAGAGAAGTAACAGAGGAGTCAGGGCCATATCTGGAAGTTCCATGACCTGGTGATCTTGTATACAGCCGCACTAATCAATAGACAAGGACAATAGGACATGGGTATGTTCGTTGGAAGATGGCTTCAAGGCAATATAATTGCATAATCAAGCACACATGCATACCAGGTGAGGTACACAGGAATTCAAACTGAAAGAACTTAACCAAGTCCATAAATTCACCTTACATTACACATACCATTTCCACCAAAGTATTTAACAAATGCCTGATTAATGAAAAAAATGAAAATTGTATTAAAAAACAGCAAGACTCATGCAGAAAAATCCTTAAATCTTCGTTGTTTTTGTTCATGTAACTTCAATGTTGTCTCTTCTTTGTTGTTGAGATGTTGCTGCTCTGGGATGGCAAATCAATCTACACCAGAAAAGTATACTTGTGAAAATAAACTCATAATTTTTGTACACAACTTTGATTGTGATGGAATCTGAAATTGTAGTTACAACTTACATGAACTCTTTGATGTGAAGTCCCAGAAGATCGCCTCAACCTTTTTAGTGGCATCCTACCTGCATTCAAAGTAAGTTAGTTTCACAGATGTTAATACTCAACCATTATGTAGCATGTATGTGTATTACTTGCCTCTCTTGCTCTCTCCTGTACTGTTCTTTTTTGCCTCTCATGCATTCCAAGATTAAGCGGGGAGGATGAAGTGAGGGGGAGGGACGCACCACGAGGCTCCGATTATAGCAGATCAATCCTCATACCCGTGATCACAACAGTGGAGGATCTTCCGCCGTCAGACGTGGAGAGGAGATGAACAGAGAGAGGGTTTTGGGGGAGGAGAGTCCGACGAAGGGAGAAAAGAAAAGACTATGAACTGGCGTTGTTAATCTCTTGTGTCTGGGCTCTCCGCGTGGAAGTCAAAACCGCCTAACCCGCATGCCACATCAGCAAAGTGGTTTGTGTTAAGTTGGAAAAGTGAAAAATGATCCGGATTTGAGATCCCAGGGGGTTAAGTAAACCAAATGAAAGATTAGGGGGTTATCTGCTCCAAGGCCATACTTGAGGGTAGTAAAGTGGACTTTTTCTTAACTTTTATTTACTCATCCTCTCCTCAAACCATAAAACTAGAATTTGCAATGCCAATGTTCAATCCTTTGTTGATCAAATCATATGCTCTCGTTGCCATTGGTGAGCAGCATCAAAACAAAGCGGAAGATACATCACATATTAGCCAACCTCTAAACAGTCATTAGTCCAGATCTTACCGGTATCAAACAACCCTCGATCCGTCTAGGACCCCATACATCATCTCTTGAAAGGTGCATGGTAACCCCAAGTATCCTTCGCCGACCTATGCGGTACCACGGCGGGACTAACTATGGGACCCCGAACACCACAACTCTCCACTGAAGCCCATTGTCGTCGACCACTACCATCACACGCACTGCCTTCCTATGGTGGTCATCCCCGCCGTTGCACTCCGTACCGAGCCTACACTAGATCCATGGCAAAGGAGCCAATCATGCTGTGCAAACCTCGCTGGGAAGTTCTGTCAGCCCGCCAAGTCCTCGTCGGGACGTTTTGTGCACAAGGATTTTTAAACATAGGTGCATTTGCACCTAGGCTATGCATGCGACCTAAATAATAGTATAAAAAAATATAGAACGGTCTATTTAGATTAATTGTGATGATAGTATAAGACACTACATACAGGTGCAGTGGGGTGGTGCAGCTCAAACAGGTGGCAGAGGAGGTGTATGAAGCTAGCAAGGGATGGAGAACTCATGGAGGACGCCTGATGTACGAAGAAGTTGAGTGATTTCTGCTGATGAACCAGTTAGAAAGTGGAGAGTGGTTGTTTCTCTTTTGCTGCTCCAGTCGGAGAAGAAAATTGTAATAACTAAATGTTGCGGCAGTTTGGGGATGTAGCGGTCTACCAGCAGTTAGCTAGCTGTTTTATTTTGCTTTCTTATTGTTTTCGAACGCTATGTAGACTGCTCTGCCGTTTCTCTAATGGAAATGGGAGGGAGATGCCCTCTTTCTCAAAATAAATAAATAAATAAATAAAAACCTCCTATGGTATAGGACACCGACACTAAAGTTCAGAAGGAAAGGTGAGCAACTAACTAATTCATGCTACTAACCTTTCAATGAGTTACTACTTACTATACAAATATATAAGTATCGTCAACACTCAATGAAATATACTCCTAACAGTTTTGTGTGTGCATGGACAGGCAGAGCACTGTCACAGACTAATTAAGAAAGGTTCAAATTGTACCTCATTGAGTAATCTGGTCATGATTTATTTAATGGTTGATTCATTTTTATGCATCCTACACTGAATATGTCATAATGGACCAATCTTTGAATTACAACACATTGAACCACTAAACCAGTCAGCAATATGTGATAATGGACCAATCTTTGAATTACAACACATTAATATTATTGTAAGAAATTATACGTTTTTCTTTCCAAACTGCTAAGTTACTGATGCTAAATGAAAATTTTAACTTTTACATACTTTTTTAGATACATTAATATATAAATTAAGAATACATGTGTATGTAATAATTGCCTTTAGAGTTGAGTGCTCAATAGGACGAATTGAGCTTTATGACTGTTATAATTTTATAGGGATGAAGAGTAAAATTTGGGAATAGAAACTCATGTTTGTGGTATAAAACCAAATAAAGGTTCATATGTTGTTATCTGGTCATCATGCTAAGATCAAATATTGCCATAGCATTAGCAGGGAAAAATTACTAGTTTACAATAGTTCAACTTTTAACTGTCCTTTTGAGTAAAATGCCAAAGATCAGCTGCCTAAAAGCCTAAAAGAAGATCAGCTATACTATAGTCGGGCATAAGAGACCTATCATGAGTTTGTTTTATTGTTGGGCTAATCTGTGCCGAAAGTTGTTTTCATTGAGAGTTTTATAAAAGTTTGTTTGAAAAGAAAATTTATATATTGACAGGGCAAAAATAATCATTGACAGATGATAACTTTAGCAGAAAATATGGTCTTGATACATTAACTTCGCGGCAAAAACAAACTGATCAGGCCGATTATTGATAAGGCCGGCTGGCTGTGAGAGCAGACGCCATTATAACTGTTGCGTGTATAGATGTTCCACGATCCTCGTCGGCAAATTATTGATTATCGCGTACAAAAATTCTCTCCCTTTGCATCCATGCATGCAACAAACACAAAGGCAGCCGAGATGCTTAGTCGAGCTGGAGTTCAGACTTGTAGAGTGCATCGGCCTTCCAGTCGTTGGGGATGATGTCTTCGGCGATGAGCTTTTCGCCTGACTCGGTTGTGATGCGGATGGTGAAGGGGCCCTTGAGCGGCTTAGGTGTATCCAGCCTCCAAATGGCGCCCCATGACTCCTTGAGCTCCTTATACTCCTCCGATCCCTTCTCCTTGAGGTCCACCGCCACGACGTCGCCGTCACCGCCGACGTACTTGACGAGCAACGCGAAGTAGTTGGGGTTGGATCCCTTCTCGACGTGGAATGTGATCTTGGTGTCACCGGGGTACTTGCATCGGACGCGGCGGAACTGGGTGTCGATGATGCCAGCCTTGCGAAGCTCCTCCTCCTTGCCCTCCTTGGCCAAGGCGCCGAAAGCCTTGCCGGAGAGGTCGAAGTGGTAGGCGGCGATGGGCTCTTCGTTCATGTCGGTGATGTGGACGATGACGGGCTTGTCGGAGCAGGCCTCGGGCTTGGTGCATTTGATCTCGAAGCAGGAGCCGCAGCCCTTGCCGTCCTTGAAGATGGGGTCGTTGCCGCAGGAGTTCATGCCAAGGAAGGGGGCCTTGTCGACGTCCTTGTACCCGCACGCGCCGCCGTTGTCGTCGGGCCCGGCGCCCGTCGCCTTCCCGTACCATGTCGCCCTCGCCTCAAGCCAGTTGCTGTCATATTTCGCCGTGATGTTTGGGCCAGGTGGCACCTTGGGCGGGCCGCACGACACGCCGGACACCATCGCCGCCGCCACCACGAACGCGAACGCTAGGGATGCCATTGCTGATTGCTTGTTGCCTGTTGGTGATTGGTCGATGCGACATTGTTGGTGGTATTTATGGGCGGTGGAGGGACAGCCATGGACGGCACGGCGCAGGGATCGATCGAGCGCATGACATGAGCCGTTGAGCGCGGCATGTCCGTCCGGCTAACAAGGGGAAGACATCATCTTAATTAAGGGCATGCGATTAGTGGTTGAGACACCTCTGTAATGACCCAACAATCTACATAACCAGCACCTACTGCTTTGAGTTTAAGTTAGTGTTTCTATACACTAATATACCATCAGTTTACAAATCGAGTAAGCCCGTCAAACCCCATAATTATCCACCCACCAATATTTACCCAAATGTTTCTTGGGGTTTTAGTAAATAAATATTTTGGGACACAAAGTAGGCGACTGAACGGTTTGAACCTTGGCCGTAACAAAGTTTTGTAGTAAACACACATTATGAGTGAGATACGCGATACGAGCGAATCGTTGGTTTCAGAGCCTGCGCTCTAAACCTCCGATTAATTTACAGAAATGCAAGTGTGACGTGCTCTCATCTAAGTCCTACATACGAGTAGCTTCCTGCTGTGTCAATCGAGTGATATTGGCAGTCACCACATGACGCCAGACCAGCGAGACATGCAAGTTCGCCAATCTTTTGCATCGAAAGTAAACCTTAGCAACACCTCACCAGTCACAGAGACGAGCAAATAGCTTGATCAGCCGGCAAGCCTGAGCAACCTGATGGATTGCCGTATAAAAAAATGTTGAGCACCTGCAGATAGAGACGTTACGCCACTCCCAAGAACCAAACAACAGCTCAATGTTGATCAACGGAATTTCTTTCACAACAGCTCATATCATCATCTGTTACAGTTGAATCTATCAACACACTCGCTCTATTCAGGAAAATTGGCAACACAGCAAAGAAAAAAGAAACCAAGTCAACAAGACTTCCAACGCTCCAATGAAATAACACGACTGAAAACTTCCCTGTTTCTTGACCTAAACCTCGCTATACCTCATCATCCCAACTGGAGCAGCCCCTTCACCGAAAATGGGCCAAGGCAAACAAATCTACATCGTCTGCGAGCTGGGCGCTGAGTTATCAAGGCTTTTCGGCAAGCAGGCCAGTCCGGTCTCTAGCTCTCTTCGAAGCTGTATGTGCACAAATTTCCTGTGCTTCTGCCTGTTGATCCTGGTGCTTACATTCTCACCTGTGATTGAACCCTGCACAAACACACATAAGATTAAACAAGAGTGCATGACGAAAAAAACATATATCTGAGCCGAACCATTGTTGCTTTATGATGTTTGATGCTTGCCTAGATAAAACCATACAATCTCTGACACTTGCTAGCCACACCTACCCTAATGCAAAACCTCTTAAAGGAAAAATCATATAGAAGAAATTACCAGAAAATCTTTGCAGAGAACCATTGCCACCAATCAGGTGTGATTCGATCCTTCTTTCTTGGCCTAAATGCATTCTTTCAGGCCAAACAGAATTCAACCTCCTTGCGAAGTCCTCCACTTCTCTGCATGTTAAAAGTAAAGCCTGTCAGGCATGCCAATAGTAAATGATGCCGAATGCTTTCTGGAACTTTCTAAACAGAACAAAGATAATAATGAACTTCAACAGAAGCTACTGCAAAAGCATAAGTTTGAGTTTAATGATCCATACTACAACTGAATTAATTTGTGCGATTTTTTAGTTGTATATTAGTATAAGTTATCCCAAATACCTACAAAGAATTGCTTTTTCAAGAGCAAAAACTTGTAATTTGCTAAAGCATAATACTATATGCAAAATAGCACGCTGTTTTCATACTTTAAAAACAAAAGGACACAAAAAAAAAATTACGCACTAGGGATCTCATATCCTCACCTGTCGAGCTCTTCTTGCATTGCAGGATCAAGCCCATCATCAAGGTCAGCATCTTCAAAGGGGTCTACGTCATCTTGCACATTTGAGTTTTGGCAAGGTGTTCTAGAATTATTACCACTACCCACATTGAATGGACCTCCACGAGCAGCTTCCTCCTAAAATCAATACATAGGTAAGAACTCAACTCTTCTCCACTTCTCCACATAACTACACAGCATCAAGAAGAAGGTAAGGAAACCCAACCTTGTTTACAGGTTCAGGATCAGCTTTTGGGGGATTCTTAGCATGGTCCTTCCTCCTCTTGTTCTTTTTCTTATTCTTAGAAGCCTTCCCACCTCCAGAACCTACCAAATGGATAAACCTTTAAATGAAACTGCCAAGGTTTTTCTATAAAAAGAACTCATGCAGCCTTGTCTAAGTAAATGTAATCGTAAAATTGACTATAGAACAGCTTTGATCCTGGATGACAACTTGGTAGATTTCTTATTGCTTAGCTTTAATCAGCAGAACCAGGATAGTCATGGTTGAATGAGACCAAAGGGAAAGTTTTAGCTATATAGTCAATATAACTCACTGTAATTATACCTCCATCCCCATTTATAAAACACAGTATCTCATCCAGTGACCGCTCATCTTTTTGCTCTTCTTGTATTTGAACATCCTGAAACAAAAACAGCATAAGATTCTAACATGTAACAATCAAACATAAACCGCACTGCTGAATGTAAGAGACAAATATCATTTCACATGACCTATATATACCTAATATTGCAAAGTATGCTTTGTTGATAACATAATAAACTGAATCTATCATAGTTACCTTCAATTTCTGGCGCTCCTGTAGTTCTTTACGTTTCTTTGCATATAATCGATTCAACAAACGAATCCTGGGGTCATCATTTATATTTTTCAGAGGTTCCAACTTCTCTTCCTAAATGAAAGCAAGTTCACAGTAAGCATCATACATGCTGATAACTATAAGCAGACATGTTATTTGTACCTCTGTTAAGTCATCTGGCAAATGGAAAATATCACGAATTTCCTCAGGTGTCTTTCCTTCAATTATCCGAGCAAGTGCTCGACTGGTGAGATCAACCAATGGCTTTAATTGGAGACTATCAGCTGCAGATGTCAGCTCACATAGTCTTTCTGTATCTATTCTCACAAATTTTTCATCAAAAGATTTTCGCTCCTGAATCAGTGTGACCATAATAAGATAACTGAGAGTATAAATTCACCATGCGAATCATGCCAAAAAGAACTAACATCCTCTCAAGCAAGTTTTGTGAAGTACATAAGCTGAATCATGCCATGATCCTTACGATAAATAAAAGCAGATTTATTACAAGACTATTCTTGTAACGAAACTAACTACAGAATAACATGGCTATTACAAGAAGCAAAACTATATAATTGTTTATACTTACAACATGTGAAAGCCTGAAACGAGCAGAAAGCGATAAAAAGGGAATTGCCGGAGCACAAAACTTAAATCACAACATACCTTGTTTGAGCGCCCTGGAACTTGATGAAACCGACAATAGTCAAGAATCAAACTCAAACTTGCAGGGTTCACTCTTTCTGGAAGAGCAATTGCATGGTTTTTTGATGAACCTGTTCCATTTTTCACTATTTCTCGACATATCATAGGGCAAAACATGGCAACCTCCTCCTCCACTTGTTGTATGGAGCCATCAAAGCACTGAAGCCAAATATAACTCTTCATTGCCTGAATCTTTAACAGTGAAATTTCATCAGGGCAAAATGAAGAGCTGATAGAGTTGGGAACAATTGTCTTTCCCCCGATAAACAGAAAAAGTAGTTATGATAAGTGGCGTACCTCTGGTTTTATTACTGCCAACTCACTTTCTGACATTATTAACAATCCCGGAGAAACAACAAAGCCACAAATACAATACACCAGAAAATGTACAAGAAACTCCTTTCAGGGTATAGCACCAATCAGTACTCCAATGGCCAGAAATTATGTCAGCAAACCTTTTTTTTACAACAAATCACAGAACCCTGTTTTTGGTCTTCAATTGGAGAGTGACCTTATTTCTCTTTTGATCCAAAAATGATCTTGTTTATGACAAATGGAATGGATGATCTTGTTTAACCTACAGTACAGAAAGAGGAACGCAAGAAGACACACGAGGGATAAATAATCACATAGAAATGCAAAAAATGACACACTGGGCAAAAAAATAATAAAAAGATAGAACATCCAGCTTCAAATAGAGAAATAACTGCCTGCAGCCTTTGAATAGTTCTACTCAAGGTATACTAGCAATTGAAATGACATCACCAAATGACGTAAAGTCAAACATACTGACAAGTTCATAGTGTACAGATTCATGGTGGTATCATTTGACTGTTATGGGCTTTGGGCCAGGGGTCCAAGGCCCATGAACAGTGCTTGCGCGGTACTGTAGCAGATAGGTTTATGGTTGGTAGAGATAAGATTAGATTGAGTTTCTTAATGGTCAAGTCACTCCATCTATATAAGGAGGGATTGTATCTCTATTTGGTTAAGCAATGAATAATCAGAATTAGTCTTCTTATGTTCCCAATCTAATCTCCTCTCGTCCCAATCAAGCCGACGCCGCCCGGCTGTCTTCTCGGCAGTGTTTACCCCAATGAAATCCAACCCATAACATTGACACTATGCAAAACACAACTAATTGATCCATATTTCAGGTCCACAGGTGGAATACTTGAGTTGATTCAAAGAACTAATCCTCTTTTCATCTTTAATGCAGAGAAGAGAGGCCACTAGTCTATGGCTCTATGCAACTAATGGTAACAAATATGATCCTATATATACTGATATACACATTCCAGTACAATAAAACAGACATCAAGAAACCAGATATGATCTCAGACACGCATGTGTAATCACGGCAGGCAATGAAATGGATACAGGTAATCAAACATACAACAAAATTGCATCCCACATCCCTGACTAATCGGTAGGAATTGGCAGCAAGGCGCCCCACCATCATTCTGTCCAGTGATAAACCAATTAGGGAACGACCTAAGAAGGCAGCGGCTTGTTGCTCCTATCCAAATCCAGGTGAACAACTTATCCGGTCGAAACAAACACTATGTAAGAAACACGGGAATCACACCCCGGGGGGCAGCGAAATGGGAATAAACCCTAAACGAAGACTGACGGCGCGGAGGCAAACGGAAGGGGCGTATTGCGGAGGTCACCAATCCAAGAACCCGAGTCGACGGCGACGGCGTGGGGCGTCGCCCCGGCAAAAACCCTAACCCGGAACGGCCGCCCGACGCGCGAACGCAAGGTAAGGAAAGGGATTTCCCGCGGGGGCGGGGGCAGGGGAGGGGGCGTACCTCGTGCCGAGGAGAAGGGTCGGAGAGGGGGTGGCCGGAGGGAGAGAGACGGCGGCGGCGCCGGCGGCGAGGAGAGGGAGGTGTGGTTTTTTGGTTGGTGAACGTGCGCCTGACCTGCGGTGCGGTTTGGGGGAAGAAAGGAAGGGAAATGGAGGAAGCGGCCGGTGGAGTCCTTATCTATCCCGCAACCCCACTTGGGCCTTTTCAGCCCACTGGGCCGTGGGCCTCGTATCGTCACCTTTTTTTTTTCTCTTGTCTTCTAATTTTGTTGGTAAATAAGAAGGACAAAGTCATTTTTTAAGATGAAAGTTTTTAAGATTTTTGGTTCGAATCCAGATGAAAGGCTTGAAGTCACAGTTGAAAGTTTTATTATGGGTTGAGTTGAAAGTCAGTATGATTCGAGTTGAAAGTTTCATATGAAAGTATATCAATTGCGAACGATGCAACTATGAATTTCAGTTTGATCACAACAGGAGAGCAGTTGGGGAAAACAAAAAGAAAAGTTCAGATTAAAAACGAAATTACATTGATCAGTGAACGTCTTCTATCTGAAAGAAAAGGGGCATACCAGTGCAGTGATAGTGCGAGTACATGTTGGACTCGCTCGTCGTACCGAGTGTCGTAGGTTAAGAAACACCGTAGGTTACATACAAGTCAGTCCCTTAGTCATCCATGTAGATGGATAGTATCCAGTAGCAGCTCAGGCCAAAAGGTAGAAGATGCTCCCTCTGCCAATATAAACCTACAGCTCTGTCTTCACATTCTGAGCACTGACATGGTATCCTTTCTCGGAGAACAAACCTAGGAAGAAATTCGACACCTTGGAGCTGAACGAGGAAGGCTCCTCTCTTACCACAGGCCTTATCTTGCATAGGGCATCGAACTCATGCTTCAGATGGGGTTCAACTATCTTTTCCTGTACATGTAAACAGTGTCAATGAGAGATGTTCAACAGATTATGGCCAAGGGAAATGCCGTTTGTTTCCTGAATACGATGCCTGAACATTAGCAACAGCCCATTTCATTTACCTTGAACTCTTCAAATGGGCAGAAATCTTTGTTTCCGCATCCCTGGGAAAAACCAATTAGCCTCATTAGAGGTTTTACCAAAATTAGCTTACAAACTCACACAAATGGAATCAGGCCTGTCATCATGCTTACACTAGTTATATGCAAAACCTCTGCACACAATTTTTTAAAAGTGACTGTTGCTGGAAAAATAAAAAACAGATAATTACAATAGCTGGATTAAGTCCTCAAATTTACTAAAGCCTATTGCATGCAAAAAGATATTAGATGTGATTCTACTGGAGCCATTTATTTTGACATTCTGTTCCACGCCATTAACTTGGAAAACTTCGAAGCCCAATGAGCAGACATGAGTTTTTAAGCTTGAAAGAGAGTATTTTGATAAATGTGCACCATTAACAACAGAACTTCTAATTTTAAGTCATGATCCAACAATTTTAGACTGAAAAAAGGGGTATATAATATTGCAACTTACTTGGTGAGAGCCCGTCCCCCAGAAAATGGGACAGAATGCATGCCAAACAAACCACAAACTAGAAAGCTATAGTCTTACCGGCATTGAAACTGGAGCTTCATTGTGTAGAACCTGCACGAAGTATGAGCTCTTCTGATCCTGAGAGATCTTAGTGCCATCAGATTTTTCTGGGCATTGGTACAAAGCCAACATATTATTACCAGCAAAAGGTGCTACAACACTGCCCTTCCACTTTCTTCCATGTGGTGGCATAGGAGGTATCGCCAATGATTCCTCCCGTTGTATCTTCTCAAAATCTATGCATGAAAGAAAAAACATCCAAATGGGCAGAGTTAGTTATACAGTATATTATTCATGAAGAACAATCATGTGAGAATGGAATCCAATAAGGAAAGATACCTGAGCCTTCAAGAAACAGACCAAGAAGACAAGAGAAAGGCAGAAGAGTTTCTGCATGTGCGAATCGGAGCCTTGCCTTCTCATACATACCATCAGGGTGGTTCTCTACAAGTTAAATATTGAAATTTTCAATTTTAGAATTTACACCTCAATGTTGGCTGTACTATCTTCTGCAATGATTATGATATGACACTGCATGTTGTCACTATACAACATTGAGTAAATTGCCGTAAGGAACTCAGCAAATAATCTACACTTATTTGCTAAATCTAAATTTTGGAGGCATCAGTACCTTCTTTAGCTATGATTGCATCTTCCATTGACTGGAAAACATCCTTGAGCAGTGGTAGTCCCATTCGATAGTTTATTGACTCACCATAACCTTTTAGCACAAAACTCTCCAGATCATCTGTCCACTCTAGAAAATAAACCTGATCAAACAAATTTGTTAGTCCTCAACCAAAGTAAATCAAGGCCCACCAATACTTTCAAAACTTGTACATATTAAATATCTATTGGTACAAACTATTATGATGATTAATAGTTCCATAAGCATTCATATACAGTACATATAACTTCCAGGTGTCTCAGTTTATGCACAACTTCAGCTGATTTAAGTGAGATGGGATCATGGAAGCACTAAAAGTGGAGCTGCATATCTTAATAAATCTATTTAGGATCTCAGGCTTCCCAAATAGAGAGTATGAACAATATCTTGCTGACAGTGAATGTAAGAATAATATTCCCTCCTTCCCAAATATTTGACGTTGGTTAGTTCAAAATGAACTAACTAACCAACATCATATAAAAGGATATGGAGGGAGTATATTATTTTTATAATGGTACTGGCTGGCAGCAGTTGAAAAGTTCTATACTCTGCATTTATGTAATAACAAGCCAAGCAAAAAAGATGAAGATATAACACCATGTCTTCGAAAATTATACCAAGAATCAATAGTTTGCCATCAGACACATAACATGTTCGTATTACAGAACACAAGCTAGTTTGGCATAGAAGTACATTGGTATAATTACTTCAGAAAACTGAAATCCAAAAGCAACCTACCTCATCTTCATTAAAAAGTTGACAGGCTTGATTGGTTATATGATTTAAAGATGCTTCCTGCAAAGTGAACAAATAACTTACTGAATGTCCATAGGTGTCACTGTATCAAACTCTAGTGTCATCAGGCAGGTTGTTACCTGCTTACAAAGGAACCAGAGTGAAGAAACATCTTGTGTTGTAAAATTGAGCTGATAACGGTTGACTAGTGCTGATGTGACATGTTCCAGAATTGGTCCCTTTTGCTTTTCAACATCAGGCTCCTTTCTTTTTCTGTAGTCCTAAACATGGTATTGTAGTTATAATCCTCTATCCAAATAACAAGTCCATAGTGATGCCACGGTTCTATGAACAAAGGAAAGTTATCTTCTATAGTACCAAACTAAAAACAACAGCTTACTACCAACTATTCTCAAAAAAAAAAAAAAAAAGCTTACTAGCACCTACTGAATAGAGAGTGGTAATCACACATAAAAAAAAAAAACTCCAGAGAGAATTGCCAAATACACATGGCAATAGGCAGAAGCAGAAGTATGGGTGCACCAAGCAAGAAACGGTGTACGCAAAACCCATCAAATAACATGTACAGACTGGTCATACGAGTGCATCGAAAATGTCAGCACCCAAGAGCAAGTCTCAAGACACATGAGCACATTATCCTTCTGGCAAATATGATTATTGCTTTGTGTCAGTGTTACCATAGTTCAGAAATAGTACCTTGTATGTTTCACAGCTATCGAAGAATCGCAGATAAATATCACTTGCACGACTCTCACTCAGAACAGAAAAGGCACGGTTTTTCTCTGGTCCAAGCTTCCCTTTCCCAGAAAGTAGACCCAAGCCAAATGCTACAGCACTAGCTGATGCCCGAGGAACCTGCACTCTCAAACAGAGAGCAATGGTTAAACCTGCTGAACTAGTAAATTAAACATACTTTACCAGCTTAAGATCATTCAGTAAAGTCAACAGAGAATTGTGTGACATGCTGACACTATCTATGCAAATCTACTTTCTTTGTTTCAGGCAGTAGGATTTGCTCTTATGTAGATAAACAATATTACATTCACTTTCCAAAATAGAAATGCTGTAAAAAGGTATAATAACCCTTTGATGTAAGCATTTTGGTTAAAACGAGCAAAATGTTCTACAGGGGGCTTATTCTAAAGGCTGGATATGAAGAACATTGTAAAGCACGATTCCTTACTATTTTGAAGAATAATGCATTAATCAAATGCAATAAGCTATGTTGAGCTGACCTGAGTTGATCTTATTGAATACACATCGGGGTGATATTCCTCATCAAACAGGCCCTGAAACCTCTCCTTGACTCTGATAGCAAGGTCATATAGCTCTTCCTCCCCTTCACTAACCAGCTCACCAGCTTTCACCCTACCTTTCCAGGGTGACTCCCACCCTTCCATCCATGAAGGAATTTTCTTCGTAAAATCACCATCAGGCCTTTGTTTTGCCTCATCAATGAGGGCCTTCAACCGAACCGCCAGCCTATCCAGCTCTTTTATTCTCTTTTTGGTAGGAGCGCGAGTCCCATGCCTTGCCTGAAGAACAAAATTAACAAATCAACTCAGTTAGTTTATATCTTTTGACTCCTAACTGTTCAGATAAATTCTGCCAAACTGAGGTAGTAGTAAGTCCGTGGAACAGTTGATCTTAAGAAAAGAGAGTCCTTAGAACAATTCATGGTGCGTGTGGATGCAATCTCGTTCACTGTACTAACATGGGCAATATACTAGAATCGCACAAGGGAAATAAAAATTTTAGATTTTTTTTTTTAGAAATGAGAATTACCACGAGATTGAGGTGGATGACGCGGCAGTCATCCGAGATGGACGGCGCGGAGGCCACAGTATTGGATCTCCTCGCCACATCATACCTAGGAAATGAAAATCACAAGGAATTAAAACCCTTTCGATCCATCCCCGCAAACCCTAGCTCCAGTGAGACTCAGTAACAGGAAGCAAACACCCTAGCATCGGGACAAACGCGCAGGTCAGCGATCGGAGCATCGAGCAGCAAGTGCGTACCTGGTGACCGTGGCGAGGTGGCGGCGAACGTCGAACGCACCCCCGGTCTCGGCCGCCGCCGCCGCCGCCGCCGAGAGGAGCGCGGCGACGACGGCGAGGAGAACGACGAGGGGAAGAGGCGTAGCAGCCATGGCGAATAGGTTTTGGGCTTTTGTTTCTTTGATTTGATGAGATGGGTTTTTGGGCAACCCAAGTTGGGCCTCCAAGCCCACTAGAACATGGGCCTCGCGTCGCTTCCTTCTTTCCTTTTTCCTTTTTTAATTTTTGATAAAAAAAAAAAAAACTCGCCCAGGCCAGAAGAGAGAGGCGAGGCCGAGGGGGAGGGATGGCGTCGGCGGAGGAGAGCGCAATGGCGGAGCTGGTGAGGTCTTGTGACCGGCGATTGCCTGGTAGGTATGATGGTCGTCGGCGATGTAGGTGACGATGGTGTGTGGTGATTGCAGGAGACGGGGGAGGAGGAGGAGGTGCTGCGGCGGCTGGGGACGGGGGAGAAAGCCGGCCTCACCCAAAAGGAGGCGGCGCGGCGTCTCCGCCTCCACGGACCCAACCTCGTCATCCTCTCCCACCACCAAGTGCGGTTTGCCCCCTCCCTCTCTTCCTTTCTCTTCCTCCTCCATCCCTTTCACCGTGGATTGGAATGCTCCGTTATCTGCGGTTTCACTCAAATCACATTATCAGACTGTTGAATACTCTGAATTCTCTGATACCAAGGCTTGTTTGTGCTAGCATATTTATTTATTTATGAATCGAATTGGGCCGCTGATTTGTTTCAGCATTCTAGATTATCATTTTATACCTACAATCTGGATGAGTATGTATGTATATATCCCCGCAAAAAAAAAAGAGTATGTATGCATACCTTACAACAATTCAGCTGGCTCCAATGTGAAGGAGACAGTTTGCCATTTCTCTTATATAAATGTTCTAATTTTCCTTCAATGTATTTTTCCTTGAAAATCACTTGCGTAACAACTAGCAAGAGTAGATTTATCCAAATGTCTGTTATGCCTGTTAACTCTACTAAATTTATATTCTACAAACACAGGAGCCCTATGTTAACTCTACTAAATTTATTTTCTACAAAAGCAGGAGCCCTATTTATTAAGACACACACGCGCATGCGCGCGCGCACGCA
Organism: Leersia perrieri; assembly: GCA_000325765.3. Lineage (NCBI taxonomy): Eukaryota > Viridiplantae > Streptophyta > Magnoliopsida > Poales > Poaceae > Leersia > Leersia perrieri. The sequence goes on from CM002481.1 coordinate 380,578, forward strand.
CTGCTCGCCTTGTTACTTTACCCTGCTCAAATTGCCCATCAAGCACTAGGCCCTACCAAGCACCACTTACTCCTCAACAACCTTTTCTGCTTCACACCTTGAGTGAATTGTCTCGCCAACTCGGATTCTCCTGCCCCCACCCCCTGATCCCTTGTAAACTACACCATTCTCCTTGTCTAATCATGGATTTTTTATATATATTTACTGTAACTGCAACACTGCTTGTATTCTACTGTGTGAAATGGCAATTGAAAAATAGCAATTACTCATGCTTCTTCAGAACTTGGGGTAAAAAAGGCTGGATATGAGAGGAAGGGTTCCCATATCAATTTAATTAAGAGGGAGTGAGCTTCAAACCCAGGCCAGCTAGCCCACCACTTGTGGTGCTAGCCGGAAGACCCCTGGGAGTTTCTCAGAACTTGGGGTAGTACTACAGTACTGAGAAAATAAACTGCACCTAAGGATTAGCCACCAGAATATATGTTATAATGTGGAAAATTATTGCTGAAGCTCAATGTTAAATAAAATTCCTATTTGTCTTTTCAAAAAGTATCTGAGAAATTTCCTCTTGTTCAGTACTAATGCTCGTGCCTCTCCCCACCTGTTCAAAGCGATAATTTTCTATTATTTGTTCTGGACAGGAAACACAGATTTGGATTGTACTTTTTTTAAAAAAATCACTATTTATTTGTTAAAATAATGCTTCCAAAGTGTGACTTTCAGTGTTTACCATGTTTTAAATTTTACAGTTGGTTTCTAGTTAAAAAAACATTGTCCTGATTATCTAGGTCTCATATACCACCTACTTTTCTAACAAAATCAATCTTGATAGGATCATTAAGAAAATAGCTTCATAAGGTCAAATCTGTCGTTGCTGCAGGAGGAAAGCATCCTTTGGAAATTCCTGATTAAGCTCTTCTCACTCTGGAGTTGGAATCATGTCTTCCCCAAGTACAGGAATATGGTCCGTCTCATGCTAAACTCCATGTCATGGGTTACAGTATTAACTACAATTTTGTCCCTCACCATTGCCTCAGCTGGCCAGAGATCTTACATGATGTCCATCACTATATATTTATTAGCTACAAGCTTGATAGCATGCTTGACCGTGAGGCTTGTTGTGGAGTATGCTAAGGCTCCATTGGAGGCAAAAGCATATGCACCAAGGGCAAAGGTTCTGAGGGATGGGACGTGGATAAATGTGCATGCAGCGAATCTGGTACCTGGGGATATCATATTTCTTAAGGTTGGGGACATTGTCCCTGCTAATGCTCGTATCCTCCGGTTCCAAAAAATCGACACAATGACTTGCTGGGCCAAAAGGTCTGTTGATTATGTGCACGGCTTCCTCATATACTATGCTTGGACTGTGTCCTGTGTCCAAGGGACTGCCGTTGTCATTGCGACTGGTCATGGCATTCCTCAAAGCACGCTGCGACTCTACCCACAACGTTATACTCGTCCTGGGCAACTTAAAGAGGGAACCATGCTTGCTGGCTGCTTCTGCTTTTCTCTTATGCTCTTTGGTACCATTGCGGAGCTCATCTTAAAAATGTTCTTCCAGAAACACAGGTCTGGGGCTATCCTACAGAGTGGCCATTTTATGCCATTAATTGGGGTGGTTCCAATGGCAATGCCTGTTGTCCTCTACCTTGCATTGGCATTTGGATCTCTAAGGCTTTGTTTGCTGGGGATTGCTAGCAGAGGGACAGTTGCCCTTGAAGATCTGGCAAGCATGGATGTTATGCTCTTTAACATGACGGGTACTATAACGTGTAATAAACCATGTTTCGCCAGTGACAAGATTGAGTTGTTTGCAAACAGTGTTAACAAAGATCAAGCAATTGTTTTAGCTTCGCGGGCATCAAGATCCCAACAAGAATTGCACATCGAACCAATTGATGCGGCTATTCTGAATCTCTTGGATGACCCAGAACAGGTTCCTTTTATCTTACTATGCTGCCTTTAGATCCCTCCTTTGTGTGTGCGCGTGTGTTACAAATTAACTTAACTGGCATACCATATCTGTAGGCAAGGGCTGGTGTTCAGGTCATAGAGCACCATGCCCGTTTCTTTGTTGCACTGAAGTTGATGTTCCTGACTACATATATCGATGAAAATGGCTCTATGTGCTCTGTGTTCAAAGGCGATCCTGCAAAGGCAAGTCACTCATACAATATCCACATACAGAGAAGCACACAAGTTCCGCCACTGTCACTAAACGTACAATTGCACATGTTGTGTTAGAGTAGGCATGTTTGTCAGTATCTGTTTTCATGCTATAGGTTGCCCATCAATGTCGCTGTAGCAAAGCAACCAAAGAGAGAATAAGCATGATAATGGATAACCTTGCTATTGATGGGTATCAGGCCATAGCTGTAGGACATCAGGTAGGCAATTCGACTCCGTATTAACACCCTGAAACTTGCAAGCTTATGGTGTATGCCATAATTGTCATTTAATTTCTGTTATTTTCCTCCAGGCAGACTCATGTTGGGAATTTGTTTGCCTACTACCATTCAAAGATGACCTTAGACATGATAGCGCAGATGCTGTCAATAGCCTCATTGGTCTGGGTTTGGATATATTAATCCTCACAGGTGATGCAGAAACTCAGCTGTCTTGTTGTTGAGATCTCAATTAATTCTTTATAAAATGATATTTCCTTCCCTCTCCTCAGAAAGCCCATTGTTGGTTACAAGGCAAGTGTGTGGGAAGCTTGGAAAACTAGGCATCAATGTGTTACCTGCCCATGCAGTGTTTGAGTTAGCTCGTAACAACAAAGAAGTTCACTTAAATACCAATGGGATTTCAGATCTCTTTCCAGGTCGATCATTGTCTTCCAAGTGATGAAATGCTTCATGCTTCTCCTGTCCCTCCAAGCAAAATAATTAATTGACAAGATATTCTTGTTTGAGAGTGGCAACCAACCCCTGCTACTACACTACAAACAGTGCTGCTTAAAGATTTATGCAGTTTAGTTATTTTTCTAATGCACAGAAGGACCACTCTGCCATTTTGCTCACTCTGTTTGTTAGTGCAGAGGACAACAGTGACATAGTGAGAAGACTTAGAAACTTTGGATGTCGGTGTGCAATGGTTGGCTGTGAATTTCTTGATCACGATGCCATAAGTGAAAGTCATATTGGAATCTCAGTAGCTGATGCCACTGATTACACCAAAAGTGAATCTGATCTTGTTTTGACTCAGCCTGCCCTGACACCTGTTTCTTCAGCCGTGCAAATTAGTAGGGAGATTTGTCAGATGATGAAGGGCTACATGGTAAGTCAATTTTGATGCAGTTAAAGAGTTCTTTGTTGCTGGTAAGGCATTTGATGTCCAAATTATGATAAATGGGTTGTCAGTTGAGATGTGTTGCTTTTGTTGCAGATCTACATTGTGTCATCAACTGTCCATCTTGTGAGTACAGACGATGATTATGTTTTGAGAACTACAGCGTTATGCAATGCTAACATTAATAATTATATTTATTGAAGTTCGGTGTCCATGCCATTTTACTTTTATGGAACTTCGACTTACCAAGTTTCTTGACTCTGGTGATTTCTGCTTTTAATTATTGTGAGTTTCAGCTGCAAAAGGCAAACTTTACTTTACAATATATATTGTCTGTGCCCTTGTTCCATTTCATGATTAGTAAGTATGACTTGTTAATTTTATCTGATCTCAGGTACATCCTTTGCAATGCTATTCGAAAGGATGAAACTGAGTAAGTCACGAGATACACTGAGAGTTAAGAATATCATTGCTCATGGTGCTGCTTTTGGTAGCTACATTGTTCTGAGTACAGCCATGTTTTTCAGGGCTACAACAACGATAAACTTGTTTTCAGTAAGCACCATTTCTTCTTATTAAAGATAATTTATCTTGGTCTGAAAAATTGAATAAGCTGATTATTTAGGACGTGGACAGTGCAAAATTGAAGGTAAATCACTGGTGGGCACCAATGAGGAAATTAGAGCTGCTTTGTTCCTTCAGATGAGCATAGTGAATCAGGCCGTTGCACTGTTTGCTCATTCAGATGATTGTTGCCCTATCAGATGCCCCGGGCCTGTTGTCAGCTTTGCTTTTATTTTTACCCAGATGGTAAGCTCGTTAACTTTTCTCATTCTGTTTTTGGAGAGTCCTTCATTTGTTGCTTGTTGATTTCATGGTACTTATACCTACTGGTCAGAATCATAATTTAGCAATTGGCCACTGCATTTTTGGCTAGGATTGTTGCCACGAATGACTCCCTAACTGTTATTGTTGCCAGCATTGTCTAATACTCCAGTTATTTACATATAGATCTAAACCATTTGTATCAACTAAAGTTTTGCAAACTGTTCAGTTGGCCTGCTGCTTACCATAATTCCTTGCAAGAAAACCATCTGAGTTGTATCCATAATTTTCCTCCCAAAAAATGAGTACATTCAAATCATGATATTATATCGAGTGATGTTTTCTGTCAGGTGGCAACGCGCAAAGCTGTACAAGGTGACTTGGATTTTGCTATGGCAAAGGGTGTTGGTTGGCTCAAGGCTGGATTGATATGGCTGCACAACTTTGTCCTGCTCTTGGTCCCTGTTTTTATTTGTAAGTTGATGGGTTGGGAACTTGGCATTGTAAGTTACCAAATTATGTTTTCTTTACTCTCCTATTGTAACGATTAGTTTCCTCTTCTTTGGCAGGTCACAGATGGAAGCATGCAAAGATGACTGGTGAAAAATTGTTGGCGTCATGCATGCGTTCAACCATCCTACATACAGTTTTGATCTGGTTACTGTACATAATACTTGATGTCAGGCTACAGAAGCCTTTCTCCAGTTAAAGAACATTTTTGTAGCTCGTTATTTCACAGTGTATATCACTTTAAATGCCCAAGTAAATGGGTCTCGGTGGCAAATTATACCTCTGATCGATTCCACTTGGTTCAGAAAACCAGTTATGCGTTTGAAGGATTCTGGAGACGACCGCAGTTATAACAAGGCGACCACAAACTACTGCAGTAATATTTTTTTCCTTGTAACAATGTCCAAACTATCCATTTTTTTCACTTAATGTGAATTATCTAATGTTTCAAAAGCAACAAATAGTATTTGCATAAAAAGATTTTGGCAGTTAAAACTTTGGTCAGAATTAAACATCATTTGGTCTCATTTCAAAAATAACTGGATTCCAGATTTTGTCAGGGTTGACGATTGTAAATGTTTTTATATGCTGCTACATTTCGAAAATTGCATTTATTTTGACAAACTCATTTTCTTATATTTTATTTAAAATATATTTTAATGTCATCTGTTTTTTTTGTTTTATTAAAAAAAATCAATTTGTGGACTCTGTTGTTCCTAAACAAAGCGTATTGCATTCCAAGCCCTTCCAAATATATTTGTTGACTTGTCCAGTATGGATACTGCCAGCTGAAAAGAGTTCATTACTAACGTTGAATAATATTGGTAGTAGCATTATTCAGATAAGGTTAGTCTTTTTAAGTGCGTCTGGATTACAATTGGACTAACTATCTTCCTTTTTAAATTTGGTACAATATAGTTTACTTACTGATCTACTGTAAAATATAGTGCATGCCATGCCATGTAAAAGAAACAAGCTTCCTTACCCTGTGAGCTGGTCATTCAGGTAATTTCTCTATTAGGATGACTCAGCCTCCTAGAGCCCTATATGGAATATGGATAATTTCAACTTTACATGATGCATATGAATATATTATCTTGATATATTAGGGGTTAATTTAGCAACTATATTGCCAATTGTGCAGGCATTGCATGACCTGGTTGGCCTGGAGGCTGTCCAAGTAGACGCATCAACTGGTGTCTGCCTGACTGCCTTAATAGATTTATGATGGTGTAGTTGGCATGTCTGATGATGGCATTGGCAGGTGAGTTTCCAGCGTCACTCCCATACAATTATTCTCATTATATAAATACTTAAACAGTGGCAAAAATGTGTTGTCGGATGCAGAACGCCAGTACTGAGGTAGCATCGTTGCATGCATCATCCTTAAAAATGTCATGTGAATATAAAAGTGCAAATGCAAATATCTACACAGTGGAGAAATGTGTTGTCGGATGCACAGGAAGTCTCTTGCAATAGAAAGATTGCATCACCTTAAAAAATGTAATTGAATTTAAAAATGTGTTGTCGGATGGCCATTGGAGTAGAAAGTAGCAAAGGTTTGCATCATCCGGTGAATTATAGAAAAGGGTTAGTTATGAAGATATCACGTTATATAGGAGAAAGTAACATATAGTTGCCTAGCAGTTCCCTGTCGATCGAGAAATGTTGTTAATTAAATGACGCTTTTTGTTGACCTTTTTTCTGGAGTAACCCGCTGAGAAGAATATGTTCGATCGTGTGATATTTTCTCATGTGTTGTACACATTTCATTTTTTTAATCTCCTATTATGAGCAAGCTGAATGTCCTTACACCGTATAAAAAGTTCAAAGGACAAAAGCATATACTACTTACTCCAAAGCTCACAGGCAGACCTTTCTCACCAACCTATGAGCACTTGCCATTACATATATTTAAAGAGATGACATTCCTTCTCTTTTATTGTTTTTCTTATATGTGAGAAAAAATAGATGTCTTTCGTTGCATAATTTAGATAAAAAAATGACATTAAAAAATATACTGCACAGCTGATAACTATGGGGATCCCCCGGCCCTGTTAATGCAACATTGAATCCTTGAATTCGATTCGTGGCCTAAAGCCGTTTGGAACAGAGGTGAGAAATCCCCTCTTAATTGCTCTAATCTCTTATCATCAAAATAGGAAAAAAAAACTGATGTTAGTTTTGTCATGATACACAGGACAATGAGATGTCAGTAATTTCACAGCCTAAAAATATACTATATTACTCACAGTTTAGAGCCTCAAAACCCTCTTAATTACTATATTACTCACAATCCAAAATATTTTCTCTATTTTTTCTGACGGATGGAAGTGCAAGTACAGTATCCTGCGTTTCTGCCGGCTAGTGGATCTGCTATATGCTGCTGTAGTGTAACTTGATTTAGTTTATATTCAGAAGAAGCATTAGGTTGGTTGCCTTTTAAATGATGGGAAGTGAGATTTGCCTTTGGAAAGCGACACTTCCATTTGTCTTCCTTTGTTAACTAAGAGGGCACTTATTATCATTTGGCTTTAATTTGGACCTGATTCCGTGATTGTGGGAGTGCCAACTGCCTCACATTGTTCTTTTTGGAATGGCAACATGAGGATGCTGATAGTAACAACCGGAGAAAACTAAAGTAGCATATCTATGAATTGAGATGACAGGAAACAAATTAATTAATTAGTAAACCTAGAAAGAGAGAAAGAGCCAACAAGATTTGTTATGAAGCAGCCAGTGCTACATACAGGATGTGTATATTTCTTTTCCATGTAGTTTGACTACACATGCACATATCAACATCCATGTAATATGATGTTGAATTTATAAGCAAATATAAGCATGCATACAGTGCACTGCTTAGCACACTGGATGTGATCAGGCCCTTTAATTCCCTCTTCTCATCGATCAACACTCGATAGAATTAATTAAGCAAGCAGAGAGCTGGCTGAGCTGATCACCATGCATGCAAGGAAGGCCAATTCAATTTCAAGCTCGCCGGCCATACACCACACAACACATATAAGGTGAAAAATAAAAAGGAAAACCATACACAACATTAATGCACTCTCTTAATTAATTGACTTTGAGAGCATATACGCGCATGCATCAGTCCATGCACGTATATATATGGCGGTACGTGGTCGTCGACGACGATCAATCGATGATCTGCTGCAGCTTAGTTATATTCTTGTTGCTTAATTAATTGATGATGATCGATCAAATCTTGCCGATGAGCGGTATGCCGATGGCTGTGACGATGAGTGTGGACGGCACGCCGAAGACGATGTGTTGCCAGAAGGTGAGATCGTATGCGTTCCTTGGCGCCCTCCTCGCCTGCTCACAAACAATCAGGTTCGCCGCCGACCCCAGCAGCGAGAGGTTGCCGGCCACCGTGCTGACCCACGCCAGCAGCAGCCATGACCTGGTCACCGCCGCCGCCGATATCAGCGCCGCCGCCTTGGCCACCTCATCACCCATCAGCAGCACGGTGGGCACGTTGGACGCCAGGTTGGACAGCAGTAGGATGATGACTGACAGCACCGAGATTCCACCCACGCTGTTCACCTTGGAGTAGGGCGCCATGAAATCCCAAATTGCTCCCGGGAGCCCCGTCTTGTTGAATCCGCTCACGGTGATGAACATGCCGGAGAAGAAGACGAGGAGCGAGTAGGAGACGGTGTCGAGGCATGGCTCGGCGTCGCGGAAGTCGACGACGACGAGGGCGAGCGCGGTGGTGATTGCCGTCCACGACATGTTGAGCCCGACCATGTAGGCGACCACCATGCCCACCGTCACGACGTAGGCGAAGCTCTTGAGGAAGAGCTTCCTCCTCTCCTCCGTGCACTGCATGAACCACGGGTGCTTCGTCGTGATGTTCTCCGACATCTCGAGGGACATCGCGGCGGGCGACTTGAGGGACATGGGCGACGACCGTCCCTCCTCGACGGCCGCCGCCTGATCTGGTGTCGTCTGCTTTCCCCCGTTGGCACTGCCGTCGATAAAGTCAACGCCTCCGCCAAGCTCCCTCCAGTACATGCAGAGTAGCATGACCATGTTGACCGCCATGCCGGCGAGCATGGCGGGAAGGATGCCGAGTAGGAATTTGGGGAAGGTGATCTTGCTGTTGAAGGCGATGACGAGATTCTGCGGGTTGCCGATGGGCGTCGCGGCGGAGCCGATGTTGGCGCTGGAGGCGAGGGCGAGGAGGAAGGGCTTGGCGGGGAGGTTGCGCTCGGCGGCGAGCTCGAGGACGAACTCGGTGAGGACGACGCAGCAGGTATCGTTGGTGAAGAGGGCGGAGGCGAGGGCGGTGACGATGCAGACGCGGCAGAGGAGGTCGCGGCCGCCCTGGCTGCGCCATGCGAGGAGGCGGCCGAGGTGCTTGAACATGCCGGCGTTCTTGAGGTAGCTGCCGACGACCATGGTGGCGAAGAGGAGGCCGAGGATTGGGAGGTCGATGGAGGCGTAGGCGTCGTCGGGGGAGATGACGTGGAAGACGATCATGAGCACGGCGCTGAGGAGGGAGCCGGCGGTGCGGCCGATGGGGAGGAATGGCACCGACGGGAACACCGCCATCATCCAGAACACCGCGAACGCCACCGATCCCAGCGCCACCTTCGGCGCAGAAGCCAGCTGACTCATCTTCGATCGATCGATCTGCGCCTACCTCAATTGATTAGTGCGAATGATCGATCACCTTCGATCGAGATCGACCACTCTTAATTGCTTAGCTCTAGCTACTTGATCAGTTACTGATACTGATACGCTCCATCTTGCAGTAGCTAAGAAGCTAGCTCGGGTATGTGTGTGTGCTGTTGCTGCTTCCTGCTTCGTCTCGCTTGCTCTCCTGCGGCTATAAATAGCACTTGGGCATGCGAGTGAGCTCATGTTTAGCTGATGTCATGAGTAACCACTACGTATATGTACGTTTCACCAATAGCTATCTAAGGTTTTCAAGTTTTGATTTATGCGTGATTACTAACTAATAATCACGTTCCGTCTCTGTTCGAACTAGGTAACGTACAAGCCCTAGCTAGGAGTCAAAGTCATGAGATCAAAAGGGTAAGGTAAAGTAATTAGGTCCATCTGTCATCCCCTTCGTCACAAAATGCAACCTGCAGCTTTTATCTAGTAGAGTCAGATTAATTAATTAATAAGCATGCAGATATAAATGCAGATCAATGCATTTGTGCTGTGATATACTTTTTGTTTGAAGCTAGCAACGTGCTTTCATATACCCATACATATATGTTGGTAATTAGTTCAAACTTAACAATAATATAGCTAGTATTAACCGCATTAAATTAGAGAATTGAGTACAAAACACATTTTGCATCAATCTAGCTAGTTCGATCTAATAATATATATTCCTCTGGTTTTGTTTCTTCGACGTGGGTTAGATCAAAAAGATTTGCGGAAGGAGGGAGTATATAATTATTGCGATAGTCTGCTATTTCTGATTAATCTGCACCTGTGCATCGTACGTATATGCATCGGCATACGATATCGATTCGTCTTGTTTTGCCTGCATATGATGATATGAGTACAAGTACTGTACGTTCATCTACTTGTGATGGAGGCACGCTCAAAAGGTCAGACGACCTAAATTGATCGGAGTGTCGTCATCGTCGCCTTCCAAATTAAGTAGTACTCCCTCCGGTCATTAATATACGACGTTTTTAACACTAAAATTAGTGTTGAAAACGTCATATATTAAAATACGGAGGGAGTATGATTAAGCGAGGGGGGTTAAGCAGCTGGCATGTACGCCGCGCCAGTGAGAATCGTCGGCCGGTTGCGTTAATGGCAGACGCCAATCGACCACGACGTATTAATGGTAGATCGATCGTCGATCGATCTCAGCGTTTTGAAGTACGTATGCATAACCTGTAGGGTTAGATGGATCGATGGAGCAGTTAAGCTGGCGTATTATTTGACTAATTAATTAAATCCAACATACAATCAGCTTGCACACTGTCGCTGTCAGACATGCATCATATATATCATCGACGGCCTTAAATTAGCTAGATATAAGTGCTATCTGTCTTTCTTTCTGCATGCCTTTCTTATTTCTACATGTGCATAGGTACATCTCTCTCTCTGTATATATATCTCACTCACACACAACAAAAACATAATTAAGCAAATAAACAAGAGCATTTCAGGTTTAATTAAGAGGACACTGTCAGTTTCAGCAATGTCTCTTTTTCATGCATGCCATGCTTTCCAATTAGTACACACAGTGATCATATGCGTTGATTCAGTCCGGCCAGATGGATCACTAGCTAACGACCACTGGTGGATTAATTTACGCCCATGATTAGCAAGCAGTTAGCAAGGCAGGTACTGATGAGCACATCATATTAACGGTAGTAAATAATCATCAATTTGACAATATAATGCATTCACAACTAGCTATCAAGAATTCAAGAGACTGGAAAAAATATCTACAAGGGTGCAACGCATGCAGAATTAATGTACATTCATATACCATGAATGAAATAAATTATATCAAACCCTCTCCCCTCAGAGCACTTCATTCTTCTACATGCGACAACTAGTAGTTCGTTTTGCTACCAATTAACACAAATCGCCATACATATACGACACTAGAAAAAAGCTGAGGAACTGTATGTTTCATCAAAAGTTCAAATCAAAAAGGCTATTAGCTAAAACCGACGAGTCAGAAGCCACTAGTACTCAATAGATGATCGATCACTGATCGATCAGCTAGCTGCAACGTCTGCTAGAGCCAGGCCAGCTGATGGGATTCCGTATTCTTAATTTGATAGTTTATAATTTTGATAAGCAACGGCGACATGATCGACACGTCACTAACTACTTAACCAAAAGCATGCATGATAAGACATTCTTCTTTTAACTCGATCGGGATATATATGCATGGACGATGCATCGATTATAAATTGGATGCTTACATATACCTGATATACAGCTCTTCACCTGATCAATCTCATCTATGGCACGAGTCATATGTGCTATATATCCTAGCTTGTTTGTGCGTGGACAACAATGGCAGGCAACAAAATTAAACTAGCTGCCTAATGCAAATCTGATGGCCACGCCAAGCTAGCGTACTGTGTTTGTGATTGAACATGTCCAACGATCAGAGCCACTGATACAAAAAAGGATAGAGAAATTAGATAATCCGCTTATTAGTTAATTACCTGCGAGTAATGTATCATAAAGGCGTAGATTAATTGATCGATCGATCATGTCATGTGTAACAATCTCGCCATTGTACAGTCCTGGAATGCATGCCCTCCACCCATACGGTCGCAACAAGTTAAGCTATTCTTTGGCAGGAGACTAGCTAGCTACGACAAAAAGCATTTGGACAGACAAATTAAGATTCAGAGTTTGAAACGAATTCATTCTCTCAAGCTTTTTTCTGTTTTTTCTAAAGCCTATCTACACGTGTCATGATTAATCTACCAACTTCATATGTATGTTCTCGATCGATCATCTGGTGTGTCGCGCGCGAAGATGGTGGCCACAATATATCATGGTGGAATTTAATTTCACCAGCCATTAACTGAGAAATTAAGTAATGCAGACAGATCGACGCATGCAGACCGCAAAGTAATATGCATTTGGACAGAGAGAGACGACATACATAGATTCAGACTTTTTCTGATCAGTTCTAAAGCCTATCTAATTAGAGCCTAAATGTGCGCGAATGCGTACGTGGCGGATTCGCGTCATATCTTCTCTTCTCTGCCTGTGTCGTCTTATCCTGTCCCACTTTTAACCTGACTGGCTACTGCCGCATTGCCATTTAGACAGGCAGGAAGAAAATAGCAGATCAATAAGTCATGGAAGAATATTCTTTACATGGATTCGCTTGCTCCAACAATTTTACTTCGCGGCCTCCTCCTCTTCTTTTTTCTTACATAGAAATGACCCTCACGGCCTCATCCCCTTTAGGCTGTTTTTTTCCTTAGTAGTAATTGCCATGTTTAGGTTATTTTAGTGCGGAGTGTTAGGTAAAAAGACGATGAATTGGTGGCGAATCGAGAATCCTTTCCTGCAGAATCTCTCTCGAAGTTGGATTGAGTTTGAGAGGCTGTGCCGCTGTGGCCCATATATATATATGGGCCTTATATAACTTAGGAATAAGTTCACCGGAGGTCCTCCAACTTAACAGGAGATTTTTTGAGGTCCCTTAACCCCAAAACCAGAAATCCCCTCCCCTAAACTATACAAACAGTGCAAAAAAAGTCCCTAGACAGTATTGATCTAATTTTCCCCGGTTTGGCTGACGTGGCATATGGTGGGACCCACACGTCAATGTCCTATCTTCTCCTCTTTTCTTTATCTTTTTTCTTCTTCTTCTCTTTTATTTCTTCTCTCTTCTCTTCTATTAGGATGGCAAGCGGGGCGGCGGTGGGCGGAGCAGGCAGGAGCTACGGGCTAGGCGACGGCGAGCAAGGCTGCGGAGCGGCAGCGATGGCAAATGGCGAGCGAGCGCAGTGCTCATTGCTGCCCATGTCACGCTGCGCCCACAACCGGCAGCGGCCCACCC